>JAQMWT010000092.1:0-86362 GCA_029834535.1 Chrysophaeum taylorii
CTCAAACAACTGCCCCTCCGTGGGAGACGCGGGAAGGCACGGGGCGTAGAGCAAGAAGGTGAGTAAGCGGGGAGAGGCACGCCGTGGCGGCCTGCGAGTTTGTTTGCGAGGTCGCTTCGCCAACGCGCGTCGGCGCGCAAGTTCCATCGTTGTCGTCGTCGTCGTCGTCGTCGTCGAAAGCAACGTGGAGGTGCCCTTCGGAGAGGTCGCCGTTCGCAAAACGAAGGCCCAACGAAAAAAAGCGGAGGGTAAAAAGAAGCGAAAAAGCACAAGAAAGTGACGTTAGGCGGTGGTCGGGGGGTGCCCCGCGGCGGAAGCGGCGGGGATCCTGGGCCTCTGGTCTGTATTGATGGCGTTGGCTGAGGCGTGGTGGAGCTCAGCGAGGAGCTGGACGGTGAGCTGGTAGGCGCGGACGTTCTCGTCGATGGTGCCGCGGAAGGTGACGGTGGATGCCTTGTCGGCCTCGCCTTTGGAGCTCTCGACGCTGATGCGCGCGCCGCTCAATCTCTCGAGCTCGCGGACGTGCGCGCCGTCCTTGCCGATGTAGCCGCCGACCTCTCGTTTAGGAATGGAGACCATGAGATTTGGCCGAGCCTCGACTCGGAGTTCGCGCTGCTGGAGCGTCGCGACGCCGAGGAGCGGGGGCCCAGGGGCGAGGGGGAAGAAGGACTGTTGTTGCTGCTGCGGAAAGGAGGGCGGCCGGCGCGGGGTGACGAGCGGGCGGAGGGTCGTCGGGTGCGGCGGCGCGGGCGGACTCGCGGTAGCGGCGGGCGCCGAAGATGCCGTCGCGGCGGGCGCGGATTGGGGACCGCCGTTCGCGCCCCCGGCGGGCAGGGGGCGCGGTGGGGCGAAGGCGTAGGGCTGGGGCGGCACCGCGCCGCGCTGCCTCGCCGAGAGGGCGTCGAGGAGGGGCGTCGCGCTCGCCGGGGCGTCGCGCGCCGGCAAGCCGCGGGTCTGGAGCGGGAGGACGCCGCGGCCGAGCGCGGCGGCGGCCCCGCGGTGGACGTCGCGGCCCGAGGCGAGGATCTCGGTGGGAAAGTGTTCGTCGAGCTTGGCAAGCACGAGGTCGACCGCGTTTTGGACGGCCTCGAAGTCGCCCGTGAGGGTGAGCTCTTTCTGAGGGCCGTCGCGGGGTACGTGCGCGGGGATCTCCGAGTCGGGGTAAGATTCGCGCGACAGCGAGAGCTGGGCATTGGTGCGCGCGGCCACGTCGGCGATGTGCGCGCCCGCCTTGCCGATGACCAGGCCGAGCTGCCGCTCGGGGACGAGCATCGAGAGCGCCGCCTCGTCGGCGACCAGACGGCGGATTTCTCGCAAAGCCGCGAGCCGCTCCCGGGAGCCACCGATGAGGACGACAACGGGTCGCGCTGTCTGGCACGCGACGCTGACGCGACACCGCGTCGTCCTGACGATCTCCCGCACCGTCGCGCCCCCCTTGCCGATGACCCCCGAGACGGAGTTCGTCGGAATAATGAAGTTCATGACGCCGAGCGGAGACTTGAAGCCGCCCTCGTTTGGTCGCTTTGGATCCCCCGGCGACTCAGGCGCTGCGGACGCCGGAGGCGGTGCCGCTGCCAGCGACGCGCTCGACGAGCCGCTGCTGCTGCTGCTGCCGCCAGATGCAGCGTTCACAACGACGACTGCCGCCCCCGCCCCCGGGGCGGTCGCCGTCGCCCCGCCGCTCGAGGAGCCCACGGACGAGTTTGGGCCCGAGTCCTTGGGGGGGGGCTCGCGCTTCATCTCGTCCGATGATCGATCAAGATCTCTCTCGCTCCTCCCCCATGATTTTCGTCTCAAGTCAGTGTTGGCATCAGCAGCGTCACTCGCTTGAAGTTCTTCGATAACTTGACTTGAAATCGGAATCTTTAACGGTAAGATGCTCAACGGCCCCCAAGTTGAATCAAGGCATCATCAAAGGGTTCGCGTGCCACGCTTGGCGACGACGACGACGACGACGACGACGACGATGAGGGTGCTCGTGAGACAGGTGCTCGTGGCGGCGATGGCGTCGGCGTTCGTCGTGACAACGACAAATAGAAGCCCCGGTCACCAGCATCAGTGGGGTCTGTCGGCGAAGAAGGTGTTGTTCGGCGACGAGTCGCGGAAGAAGCTCGTCGACGGGATCAACGCGGTCGCCGACGCCGTCAAGGTGACGCTTGGCCCCAAGGGCCGGAACGTTGTGCTCGAAAGGTCGTACGGGGTGCCCGAGATCGTGAACGACGGCGTGACGATCGCGCGGGACATCGAGCTCGACGACGCGGCGATGAACATCGGGGCGAAGCTCGTGCAGGAGGTCGCCTCCAAGTCGGACAGCAAGGCCGGAGACGGGACGACGACATCGACGCTCATGACGCAGGAGCTCGTGAACCAAGGGATGAAGGCCGTGACGTCGGGCGTCAACCCGGTCGCGCTCCGTCGAGGCATCACCAAGGCGACGAACTTGCTCATCGCCGAGGTGGAGAAGGTGGCCAAGCCGGTCGACTCGAACGAGGAGCTCATGAACATCGCGACGGTCGCGACCTCGGGGAACACGGCGATGGGCAGCATCATCGCGCGCGCGTTCGAAAAGGTCGGCGAGACGGGGTCGACCGTCGTCGAGGAGTCGCAAACGCTCAACGACGACGTCGACTTTACCGAGGGTCTCACTATCGACCGCGGCTTCATCAGCCCCTACTTTGTCAACGACCAGGAGCGCCAGCTCTGCGAGATGGCCGGGCCTCGCATTTTGGTGACGGACCAGAAGATCGAGAACGTGAACGACCTCATCCCTCTCCTCGAGGCGATGGTCAAGACGAAGGAGCCCCTCGTCGTCATCGCCGAGGACGTCGCCGGCGAGGCGTTGTCGGCGCTCGTCGTCAACAAGATGCGCGGCGTCCTCGACGTCGTCGCCATCAAAGCTCCGGGCTTTGGGACGCGCCGCAAGGACGTCCTCCAAGACGTCGCGATCGCGACGGGCGCGACGTTCGTCGCGCAGGAGGTCGGCGTCGCTCTCGACACCGTAACGCCGGAAATGCTCGGCACGGCCGAGCGCATCGTCGTCGGCAAGGAGGAGACCACGCTGGTGACTGACGGCAAACAAACCGAGGCGATCGAAAAGCGCATCGCCCAGATCAGGGTCGAGGCGGAGAACACGGACTCGACCTTCGACAAGGAAAAGGCCGAGGAGCGTGTCGCGTCCCTTGGCGGCGGCATCGCGCGCATCAAGGTTGGCGCCGCCACCGAGACCGAGCTCAAGGATAAGAAGCTGCGCTACGAGGACGCGCTCAATTCGGTCAAGTCGGCCATCGAGATGGGCGTCGTCCCTGGCGGCGGCGCGACCCTCGCGTGGCTCATGTTCAACACCCGGGACGACATCTTCGCGCAGATTGAGGATGAAGACGAAAAACGCGGCGTCGACATCGTCTTCAAGGCCCTCGCGGCGCCCATGCGCCAGATCGCAGAAAATTGCGGCCTCGACGGGGAGGTCGTCCTTTCCAAATGCGTCGACAAGCCCTTCGGCTACGGCTTCAATGCCGCGACCGCCGAGTACGGCGACCTCCCATCCTGGGGTGTCATCGACCCGGCCAAAGTCACAATCAGCGCCCTCGAAAATTCCGCCTCCATCGCCGGTCTCGTCCTCACCACCGAAGCTCTTATCCACGAGATTCCCAAGGAACTATCCGAGGCCGAGAAGCTAAGGCAAATGGACGAGGCCGCTGGAATGGGTGGCATGGACTACATGTAGCATCTATTACACTCCGAACGAACGAACGATCGAACGATAGTAGTTCTACGCGGCGCCCCTTTTCTTCGTCATCATCATCATCATCTTCTTCTTCTTCTCCTCCTCCTCTCTCGTCGGCATCGCCTCACCGCCCCGCACACACGCCTCCTCCAGAAGCGCGCTCCTCCGTCCCTCTCTCGGACCACCACCTGTCCCCGTGGTTGCAGTTGCAAGCAATCCTCGGCACCTCTGTCGTTCGAAATTCACGTGTCCGCCGGGCGGCCTCTTCGTCGTTCCTCGGCCGGCCTTGTGGTGCGGTTCATCTTTCGAGAAATCGGAGGTCGGGCTGCGTCACAAGCGGGAGTATGCACTCAGTATCGTGGGTCGAAATCGATGATAGTAGGGTAGCGCGGCGTCCTCATTCCCGGCACAAGAAGAATAACAGAACTATAAACTTCCGGCCATCACAATGCAAAGGTCGATATCTCGCGCTTCCTACATGAATGACCCTTTTAAGATCAAAAAGTGTCGTGTAGGCGCGATACTTCCAAGTCTGCCACCACATCATCATCGGAGATTGCGCGTTCCCTCGCTCACTTTGCGCTCAACATGTTACGGAAGTACACCATGCCGACGACATGGAGTACTGCCGACGTGGTGGTGGTGTACTACCGAGGCGTCGACTTCGAGCACTGAGGCGAACGGAGTCGCCAGGTCTTTCTTTGACCACGAAGTCCACGTTGGGCGGACGATGAATCGGAAAGAAGGCTCAGACCCCGAAGTTTCCGTTGGATTCGAAATTATGCCCAGCCGCAGACAAATCAATCTTTTGTTTGGCCTCCGTCGCCGCAAGCTGAAATGGCGTGGCGACTCGACTTCGAGCACTGGGCACGTCAGAAAACTTAAATACCGCCGCCGCCGCCGCCGCCGCCGCCGCCTGCGAAAGTCTCATGGCGCAGGTGTGGTATCTCCATGAGTACTCTACGGACCTTGAGAGTGTCAAGGTTTGATTTCGCAGAACTGGTCGATCAGATTGCGGACCAGAACAGTGGTGATTGTGCAGACAAGTCGTGCTTCATGGGGATCCGCCAAGACGCAGTCCGCGACAAAGGTCGATGGCGATGACGATGCCAACGAGGAGAGTCTAAAGAAGAAGGGGAAGAGGAGGTTATCCGAGTCAGTCATCGGTGGCAGCGATAGATGATCCGACGATGATGGCGCATGAGCCGAGGTTGGCGAAAGAAAAGCCCACGCGCCAACCGCGACCGAAGTGGGCCACCTCCTCAAAATGAACGGGAACAACAACCGGAACTCGCCGGTCGCCTCCAAAATAATAAGCTTGAAAAGCGTCCAAGGAAGGAAAGAAGGAAGCACCACCACGATGGGACCTCGCCGCGGGGCTACTCCCTCAAGGGTACGCAGGTTCATCATCAGATTATGTATGTCACGAGTAGGCGCGAAAGGAAAAGCCCGGCGGGGCTTGGATGACGGTCTTGGGCTGCTGGTACTCGCGAAGGCCCGCGAGGCCGCCCTCCCAGCCGAAGCCGGAGCGCTTGGTGCCTCCAAAGGGTGTTTGCGGCCAGAGGAGCTGGTTCGCGTTGCACCAGACGACGCCGGCGTCGAGCTTGGTCGCGACGCGGTCAGCGCGGGATTGGTCGGCCGTGAGGACCGTGTGCGCGAGGCCGTAGAGGGAGTCGTTGGCGAGCGCCACAGCGTCGTCTTCGGTGTCGAAAGCGCGAGTCGCGAGGACGGGGCCAAAAATTTCGTCGCGCCAGAGCTCGGAGTCGACGGGGACGTCGTCGAAGACGTGAGCTGCCACGTAGGAAAATTTGTTGTCGCCGTGGCGCAGGAGCGGTGGGTGGGGTGCCCGGTCGACGGCGGCCAAAATAGCGCTCGCGCGGTCGCGCGAGACGACGGGCCCGAGCGTCGTTCGGGCGTCGAGCGGGTGGCCCGGCACGACTTTCTCGACCGTCTTCTCGCAAATTCTGTCGAGGAGTGGTCGGTAGATGTCGCGGTGTGCCAAGAGTCGCGAGGTCGCCGAGCACACCTGGCCCGCGCACTGAAAGATTCCGAACATGACCCAGTCGGCGGCGACGTCGAGGTCGACGTCGTCGAAAACCACGCACGCGCCCTTGCCTCCGAGCTCGAGGGCCGAGGGCCTCGCGTGGGGTGCCGAGGCCGCCAGGACGGCGCGGCCGCCGCGCGTGGATCCCGTGAAAGAGGCGAAATCGATTTCGGGAGAGGAAACGAGGGCCGCCGAGGCGCGGTCGACGGCCGAGAGCGGCGGGCCGCCCGTTAAAAGGTTGGCGACGCCGGGAGGGCAGGCCGGGCCGAGGGCCTCGGCGACGAAGCGGACGCAGGTCAGCGAGGCGAGGGGCGACGGCTTGAGCACGAAGGTGTTGCCCGCGGCGACGCAAGGCGCCACTTTTAATACGGCCTGCATGAGGGGAAAATTCCACGGCGTGACGAGCGCGCACGCGCCGCGCGGGCCGTACCGCACGCGCGCTGCGCAAGCGGTCCCCTCGATCTCGGTGCCCTCGAGCATTGTGTCCTCGGATGTCGCGAGCCCGGCGTAGTACTCGAGCACGTCACCGCAGTACGCCACGTCGACCCGGCTCTCGATTATCGGCTTGCCGCAGTCGCGGCTCTCGAGATCCGCGAGCTCCTCGACGTTCGCGCGAGTCCACGCGCTCGCCGCGAGTAGCGCCTCGCTTCGCTGCGACGGGATTCGCGCCCACTCGCGATCCTTGGTCTCGAACGCGCGCCGCGCGGCACAAATGGCAACCCCGGCGTCGAACGCGCTCGCGTCAGACAACCGCGACATCACCGACTCGTCCGCCGGCGACACCACGTCGATCTCGAGCCCGTCGCTCGCCCCCCGCACCTCCCCATCCACATACAAGGTCGCAGCCCTGCCCGACGAGGACGACCACCGTCGTCGACACACCCGCACGACACCAAGTCCGACGACAACGAACATGATGATTGCAATAATAATAGTTATACCCTTCTATCCCTCTTCTTAATACAAGCTTATTCGACCACTTGCAGTTTGCGCAAAACAAAAAAAAATCGCGCCGACCGAAACCCGCGTGTCGCCCGCCGAAACGTCCCCTTGCGCTGCACGCGAAGGCACAAGCGGTCTCAGGCAGGCGACCCGGTAGAGCGACGCGAGCCCTCTTTTAGTCCATTGAGGCTCAAAGTCTGTCTTCGGTCGCCCGCGGTACGGATAAAATGGCCCGAGATATGACCCCCGGATTTCGACGCGGACTGGGCTCTGAAGTGTGTGGGGTACCCTCTCGGGCCTATCGCGACACTGTCCAGCGGTCTACTACGAATTTATTCGGTAATAGAGTCCATGCCGCTGTTGTTCGCGCGCTGCAGCTCAGACTGGGGAATGGAGCGAAGGCCTCCGGCATTCCGCTCGAGCTTCTTGGCGTGGCGCTGGGTTTCGATCGCGAGAAAAATGAGCGATCTCGTCTTTGCCTCCATTCTCGGCGCGGTAGACGAGCTTGTACTCGCGGGCCGTCCGCGAGTACCGCGTGAAACGTACGCCATGTTCCTCGAAAATTGCCTCGTCTTCCGCTTTCTCTGGGCGCGCTGCAAGCACTTGGCGAGATCCTCGGCGCGCTTTGAGTCGATGAACTCATCCTCGCGCTTCTTGTTCTGGAGAGGCCGGCCCAGTGAGCTGTCTCCGACGGCACGACAAGCACCCGTTTCGGTCCCACAAAGGCCGGCGCGAACATGGCCTTCTTCAGCGGCGGCGACGACGCGGCCACCAACTTCGGCGGCCTCTTCGCCAACTCCTCCGAGGCAACCGGCGCGCCCGCAGGCTTGCGCTTGTTCTCCTGCGGCTCGTGCTCCTGCCGAAAGAGCTCCGAACCACCTTCGCCTTGCCTTTCCCCACCCTCTTCTCGTACTTGTCAATGATGACGAAGAACTTGCCCGCGCGGCTTGCGTGTTGATCATCGCTCTACCGCCCGATCCCTGGAATCGGCGGCCCGTCTCCGGGGGGCACATACAAACCGTGCAGGAGCGTGCGCGTGAAGTTGTACTCTCCCGAGGCCATCACAGCGTGCAAGAGCGACGCAAGTATCGCGATCAGCTTGATTCAAATCGATTACGCCACCTTCGTCACCTTGGTCGAGCGCCAGCCAGCAGTGTGGTGCCAGACGTGATAGACGCACATTGAACTTCCCGTTTATGATATCCGTTTACTAACTAACTAACTTCAGACCTCTCCCGAGCATGGGAGGGAGCCAGGCCGGACCGACAGGTGCCAGTCCGGAATCACGGGCCTGTAGACGAGGAGCGCCGAAAGGTCGGTCGGCGGAGAGTGACCATCAAGCTTGTCGCCATGCGACGAGGAGACCGCGATGTGACTGACAACCAACTCGTCGATAACCTTCCATCTTCGCCCCCCGGCCATACCCCGTCCCACTGCGAACGTTCCGGCTGCCAACCGGCCCGCTCGGGAGGCGAATAGGTGCCAACCTACGCCGGGAGGGCGGATGCCCTCGCAAGGCTCAGGATTCATGAGGCACCGTCCTCCATCGCAACCGCAGTCGGCGATCAGGGTATATCCGTTTAGTGTCGAACATAATGAAGAACTGAGCTGGCGACGACGGTTTTCGCCAACGCAGAAATCTGCCGAAGAGCTTTGGTTAAACCCTTCTCTTCGAAAGGGCTAGTTTTTCAACCAAAGGCTGGTAACTAACGCGACTTGACTTTGGCGGCCTAAGCCGAATTTTAAACGGCACTTGGCGCGCTCTCCGCTTCAGCACAATGAATCCTCGGTCGGGGGCTCCCGATCGGCGCCCGTAGCGACGGCAGCTATGACGGTTTTCACGTCGAACCCAGATTTCATGATATGGTGACAGCAGCTAGAAATCGCAAATGCGCCCCCCCCTGGGTTTCTCGAGGCACCGATTGACGCCTCGTTTGACCCTCTCACAGGCTAGGTGTGGGGCTGCGGGCAGGGGGGCGGTCAATTTCCGGGTGACCTTCGTGGGGGTATCCTCGAATAAGCTTGTAGCAGTCGACAGGGGCTCTTAAATGTTGAATTTTGGCGTGACCCCCAAGATTGGTGGTGGTATCTAAAAGGCCGACTGCTAAGAGGGGGGGATGTGCGTGCGGGGCCTAAGATTTTTTTTTCCTCAAGGCGACCGACGACGTCGTGCGACACCAAGAACTTGGCCAGCCGCATCAATGGCGAGGCCTTCGACGGGCCTTCGCGGCGCAGAGTCGTGGTGCCTCACCGAGGTCCTGTTCCGCCGGCTGCGGTGCTTTCACGGGCAGTGCGCCAGCGTCATATGTCGCATGTCCCGGAAGCACACCTGGCTGCACCACATCTCAACGGAGGCCCTGCTGCGGCGCCTCGGCCTCGAGTCCATCGACGTCTACGTCACGCGCCGCCAGCTCCGCTGGGCCGGTCACGTCGCCCCTATGCCCTTCTCCCGACTCCCTCGCAAGATGCTCTCGTCTTGGGCCCGCTCCAAGCGCCTACCGGGGGCTCCGCAGATGACGTACGGGAGGACGCTCGCCAAGGCGCCCCCCTTCAGCTCGTGGCACGACCTCGCACAAGACCGCGCGCAGTGGCTGTCCGCCATCCACAAGTTCTCGTCCCTCGCCTCTACCCCAACTGTGTGTTTTTCCTCTGTGATCCTGGACCGGCTCCTGCCGGTCCCGTCTGGCTCCCGTGCTTGGGAGAGGTCTGAAGTTAGTTAGTTAGTTAGTTAGTTAGTTACTTCGACGGGCCCCAGCCGCCTGCGTAGCGTGTCCGGGCGCCAGGACACAACTTACCTCGAGTGCCCTGCTGACGGGGTCGCTGTGGCCGCTGATCGAGCAAGCCGCGTCATAAGTGTTTCGAGGAGCGCGTGTGACCGCCTCGTCGAGGGCATGCGCAGCTGCCATTTATTTGTCGGCGTCCTCACGCCGGCGCGCCCGGCGATAATAGTCTAGTAGACGGTCCAAGGACTCAAGTTAAGGACCTAAATTTGATTGGGCACGTTCGTCTCGCCGCGCCTCAGGCTTGTGGGGTATGTCGTCTCCTGTTTGAACCCTCGACCATTCACGATGCAGAGACCGATCTCGCTGCCGTTGCCGAGTCACTTGGCCACCGCGAACCTAGGCAGATTCGTCTTTTGAAACCCTTTCTGACGAGCATAGAACGCGCGGATTAGAATGGAAAGCCGTAGTTCAACGGTCGCTTGAGTGCGGTCGCGACGTCGTCAAACGCTGTTGGTCGGCCTCGCGGTATTCGGTCGGCAGCCACGTCTAAGATGGTCCGACGATCCATCAAATACCGGCGCTTCTGTACGACGGCACCATTCGCGCGCAACATATCCTCGATGTCTGCGTGGCCTGCCGCACGGGCTGACTCGAGCGGAGTGACGCCCGCCAGCGTCTGCGCGTTGATATATGCCCCCGCATTGACGAGGATCTCGACACATGCCTTGTACCCAAGGTGGCTCGCAAGGTGCATCGGGGTCATCCCACTCTCGTTCGCAGCGTCGATGGGAAATCCTGTCAAATAGAGCTCCTCGACGCACCACGGTTTGTTCGAGATGACGGCATGCCAGCAGCGGTCACGCGGGAGCAAATGCTGTATGCGTCGCATGACGACGTCGTTCTCGAGGCGCGACTCTTCGTGATCAAAGGGCAACGGGTGCGGATAGACGACGCGATACCGGTAGATCGACGGTCGGAGTGGCGAATCTTTAGGAATCTCGACGAACCGCATCGGTTCGCCGCGCGCGTTGCGCTCCAGCAGTTCATATGCCTGCTCTGACGTCATATCCCCACGAAACTGGGCCGCGTCGGCTACCAGCTCTTCGTGGTTCATTTCCGCGCGCCGGTCCTCGGCCTTCTCGACCTCTTGCTGCGCGACCGCCAGCCTATGGATCTGAATCGCGTCGCCGTCCAACGCCTTCAACATATCTTTTCGATTCACGGCAACAGCCAGCTTTCGCTGCGAGCGATTGGGAAACTGGATGAAGCTCGGCTGCTGCATGTTCGCAACAAATACAAGAGGAGATATGTCTGACTTGGGGAGTCAGATAAGGCTTGCCCTCCTATGTCTGCGACTTTTCCGTCCCTGCTCGGCTTTTCAAAGAAGCTACATACATAGGGTCGGATAAGAAAACGAGACTAGCCCGCGCCGCAACTATGGGTCCTACAACGCGTGGGCTTTTCCCTTTTTTTGCGTGAGGGGACGAAAGGATGCCGACTTCACTATGGGGACTAGTTCCATCGCGACGATCTCGCGGCGTGGCGGCACATACTGCTTGAGTACAAATGAACATAGCTCAGCGATCCGTTGAGTATGTCTTAGTACAAACTGAAACATAGTTAACGGCTCGTACGAACTTTCTTATCCGACCCTGACATACACGGCCCTGAGCATATGGTCACCTGGGCGAAAACTCTTTAGAACCGCTACTCTACCATACTAGTCAGTCTTCGAAGAAAACAAAAGTAGAGGACAGGCCCTTCCTTCCTTTGTTTGCACAGTGTCCAACAGCAGCCGGCATTAACTATTGTACACGCGCCATCACGCGTCGCGGTTATTCCGCAGTTTACTCGGGATGTGACCATGGTCGTCGGATGCGGCGGAAGAAGCGATAGAACCAGCGAGATCCCCTACCGTTGTAGTGCAGTGGGAAAATCCTAGCGCGTCGACGACTCACGGTCGGGACGTAGCCGTCGGATGAGTGCATGCCGGCTGCCGCGCTTAGGAGCGCGTTGCGCTCGTCGTCGCTCAAGGCGGGCAGGACAAGGTCAATGCCCGCCCCCGCGACGGACAGGGCCGAAGACGCACAGGCATGGGACAACACACCCGTGCGCGCGCTTGCCTTGAGTACGGCGCGTACCACGGCTACAAAGACGGGCTCAACGGTGGTGGGGTCGCGCGCGGAAGTCTCGAAGTAGGCAGCGCCGAGCCTGTCGGCGTGAGCTTTGGCTTCGTCGGTCGCGACAAAGCGACCGCGCGCTACAGCGAGATCCAATTTCGTTCCGACCTGCCAATAACA
Organism: Chrysophaeum taylorii; assembly: GCA_029834535.1. Lineage (NCBI taxonomy): Eukaryota > Pelagophyceae > Pelagomonadales > Pelagomonadaceae > Chrysophaeum > Chrysophaeum taylorii. The sequence goes on from JAQMWT010000092.1 coordinate 11,734, forward strand.
TGAAAAGGACAAATAAACGACGCACGAGGACTGTGGGCGCCTCGAGGCCCACCGGGTGCACGTCGTGGATCTGGCCGACGGCCTCTGCCAGATTGTTGAACGAGCGCGCCTAAGAGGCGCCTCAGTGACACCACGAGGGAAATAATCACGTCGAGGAGCGAGAAGACCAGGACGAAGCCGTCCGCCGTCGCCATGACCGTCGCGCGATCATTTGCTTGTGGCCAACTGGTGTCGACAAGCTCGAGCATGACGCAGCTGCCGTCGACGATGAGCAATCGATGGAACGAATCTTCCAGCGTCACCTCGCGCGAGCCGCGACTCGACGCGCCGAAGACAAACACTTCGACTAGGGATGACTTGCCCACACCTTTGGCGCCAACCATCACTATCCGCATCCGAGCGTTGCGGCAGAGGATTTTTTGGGCACCCCACACTAACCTCCACTCCCCCCCCCTCCGTCGTCCCTCCTACCCCACAAACCCACCCACATCCTGCCCCACGCCTCGGCGATGACTCCGACTAGGTCCCGCGTACTTATCTCCGCCCGTCAGGCACATCCCTCATACCCCACAAACCCACCCACATCCTTCATGCCCCCCTCCGTCGTAGCAGCGTAAATCGCGTTGTGGCAACAAGAGGCCTCTCGGGGTGGCGGAGCCCGTCGCCGAACACAAAAAAATGCATGCCTTCAGCGCCGTAGACTCACTCTCCTGACGTCGACGTAGGTCCTCCGTTTCCCATTTCCCAGTCTAGGTCCTTCTCTTGTTCCTGCGTTCTTCTTTTATCTAGAATCTCCCTAATACGTACGTCAACAGTGGTGTAGTTACACGCCTCTGAGAAGAAAGACGAATTGGTCGTCGTCGCCATGCTGGACGTCGAAGGCACCAGTATCGGCGCTGCCAAGTGCTCTGCGAGAAGGAGGTCGTGTCCGCCACGCGCGAGCGAGGGCAGCGCGATGCGCGGGCGCAGATATACCATTCCTCGAGAGGTCAAGGTGTATGAAGGGTCGCGCGCCAAAAGCAGCTATTGCGTTTGCCAAGTGGTGGAGCACATCCTCCTCGAGGTCCGCCGCCGCGTCGTTGCCGAAGAGGTCGAGGCGCTTGAGTTTAGGGCAGAAGTCTTGGACGGAGGCGAGGACGGCGAGGACGGCGCCGAGCCGCAAGCCCGAGCCTCGGAGGACGAGCGTTTGCAGGTTTGGGAACGACGCGCGCAACGTGTCGACAATCCCCTCGTTGGCGTCGCTCGCATCGAGGGTGACGAGGCCTGGTGCGCAGCGCGAGACGAGGCGTCTTCCCGCGGGCAGGTGCGCGACGCAGCGGGCATCGAGTGCGCGCGCGGCACTCTGTTGGTCCGCCATACCAGTGTCGAGCAGTTGGGGGTCTGCGAAGGCGATGCGCGCAACGTCTCTCACAAGCGCGCCGAGGCCCGTTGCCGACACTTGTCCAGTCTCCCTGGCAACGGCCGCCGAACGCGCGTCAACGAGCTGCGGCGGCTCGAGCGTCGCGCAGAGGCTGTTCCATCCGCTTGCCGAGAGGGCGTTGTATGCAAATCCAAACAAACGGAGTGGTCTTTGGTGAGTTGCCAATCCGCTCGCGAGCTGGGAGAGAAACCGTTCGTTGGCTTCGAGCGGGTAGGCGGGCTCGCAGGGCACGCGCGCGCAGTTCGAAAGGTCAAGATCCTGGAGATTGACGGCCGAGCGCAACACCGTCTCCAGTCCTCTTCCTGCTGCCGTGGCCATAGAAGCGCGCGTGAGCGGATTGCTGGAGAGGTCGAGCCTCTCGAGCGCTGGGAATGCCGAGGTAGCGAAAGCCTGGTCGAGGATCGCGAGGTCGATGCCGCATCTCGCGAGCCGGAGTGCGATCAACGACGAGGCAAGGGGCGTTAGGCGCAAGCAAGCGGACGGTCCGGCGCGGCAGTCTGTCGCCGAGAAGCCGGTCGGCGCGGCATCGGCGAGGGCATCGTCGATCGCCGAGGCGGCAGCCGCGTCGTCGATCGCGCGCGACACGCGCGCGAGGACGTCTATCTTTGGATCGAGGAGCTCGCGGTAAAATTCGCGCCATAGCGGTTCGCCGTCGTGCGCGCCGGAAACGTCCCACGTCGCCTGCTGTTGGTGCGTGACATTCGCGCGTTCGCTGCTCGAGAAGAAGAAGCACGCGAGCCAAGGCGCCGCGGTCGCGTTCCGGCTCCGTCGCGAGAGGTTCGTCCTACGCGCGTTGGTGGTGGTGGTCGCAGCGCGTCTCTTGCGAGATCTCTGGTCGTTGCCGGGACCTGCCGCGTCGTTGTTTTCTTCAAGCGCGCGTCGCCTCCCAGAACCTCTCGGAGGAGCTCGCGCTCCGGCGGGACAGGGAGAACCTCTCGGAGAAGCTCGAACCTCGCGGTCGCGCCGCCGCGCGTTTCCTCCGTTCCCAGTGGCGCTCGCGACGCGTCGATGTGGGATGCGCGGTCCGGCGACGACCAAGGAAGGTTCGTCGTAACTGACTCGTCGTTCGAGCGCGTCGCCGTCGAGCGGCGACTCGGCGGGGAGGTGTCCCGCGTCGTCGTCCGCTCCGTCGGTCCGGCTCGAAGGAGGGTCTTCGATCGAAGGAGGGTCTTCGATCGAAGGAGGGTCTTCGAGCGGCAAAAGCCTCTCGCACGCATCGAGAGCTTGGGCAGCACCGTCGACATCGCCAAGTTTGCGGCAGGCGCGCGCGAGCCCGAGCAGGATCTCGCGCTCGAGCGAGGCGAGGTCGGTTTGTGCTCGGATTTCGTCCAGAGCGGCGGCGTAGGCTCGCCGCGCTTGCGAGGGGTCGTCGGAGCAGTCGCCGACGTAGCAGAGCGCCGTAGCGCGGAGCTCGGTCGCGAGGGGATCGTGGAGGCGCGCCTCGGCGAAGGAGGCAGCCGCTTTGGCAAACTCGCGTTTCGCGGTTCGTCGATCGCCCGCTTCGAAGCGCGCGAGGCCACAGTTGTAGCGCGCTCTGGCAGCGGCGGCAGTCCACGAGGGCGGGGCGTCCGGACGCGCGCCGTATTTCTCGCAGAGGCCGAGGCAGGCTTCGAACTCCCGCAATGCGACCATAGCCTGCGTTTGGCGGTCGGCAGGCTTGGCGGCATCCTTGGCGACGTCGAGCGCGACGAGGCCTCGCTCGACGTGGCACCGCTCAAGCTCCTCGTGGCACTTTGAGGCCTTGGCGCTGCGAACGGCGACGTCGAGCTCGGCGAGAGCCTCGGCGCGGCGGTTTGTCCGACTCAGGGCGCGCGCGAGGCAGCGGCGTCGCGCGACAACGACGTCCGCCGACCTCTCGTCCTCGAGGGCTTCTCGGAGCCGCCGTCGCGCGTCGGGCTCTTCGTAGTCGTCGTCGTCGTCGTCGTCGTCGGAGTCCTTCCCATCTTCCGAGCGCGAAACCGCGAGCGTCGGCTCGACGAAAAAGACGGGCTTGGCGCCTGCCTCGTCCTCGAAAGCCTCGCTCGCGAGCGCGAGGTGCTCGAAGCCGGCGGAACGCTTGACGGTCTCGACGTCGAGGTCGGGCGATTCCGCGTCGCCGGGCGAGTCGACGAGGCGTCGTTTCTTCTTCAACCGGTGCGTCGGGTTGGAGGTGGTCCTCTCGAGGTCGTGGCGGCTGATTTTGAAGTCGAGGTCGGGCGCGCGGAGCTCTTCGCTGGGGAAGTCTCTCGCGAAGGATCCGCCCGCGGCGCGCGCGACGCGACGCTCGACCTCCCGGAGGTCTTCCTGCGCCTTTTCGCGCCGCGCCCCCAGCAGGTCGAACCTCGCCCCGAGTCGTTCGACCGACTTTCCGGCCTCGCGGAGCCTACGGAGCGCCTCGTTTGCGTCGTCCTCGGCCTCGCCCGAGTACGTCTTCGACTCGTTATAGTAGTCGGGACGCACGAGCCTTTCCGACTGGTACCGGAAATGCGGACCACGCGAGACGTCACCCCCCCTCAGTTCACCTGTCACGTGGCGCGCGAGAGCATCGCTCGCGCGCACGTACGCCGCGAGCCACGCCCGCGCGCGGCCTTGGACCTCGCCCATCGACTTGGTGTGGCGTTGATGGTGTCGTCGTGCGCGCGCCGCCCCGATCGCCGAACACAGCGGTTCGGTCTCGGCCACCGCGCCCCTCACCGCCTCTTCGGTGACGCCGATGGTCGCCTCCATCTTCCCCACGGTGTACTCGAGCCGCGCAACGAGCTCTTTGGTCGACGAGGAGGCCATCTCGATTTCTAACGGACCAACTGCCGCCGAATCCGAAGGATTGAAAGAATGAGCGAGGTGGTGGCCGGCAAGCCGCTGAGCTACGCCAAGTGGGACTCGTGGGAGAAGGAGGTCGAGGCGGAGGAGGAGCTCTCGCGGTCCCAGTTCGAGCTCTCGGACGGGCCGGGCTGTGTGAGCCCTGAGGATCGCAGGCACATCGACGTGACCGCGACGTCGTGCACTACTACCCCTACGATCGGCGCGGTGGTGCAGATCGACAAGCTGAGGACGGCGCGGCAATACAACGGAAAGAAGGGTATCGTGGTCTCCGGGAGGATCTGCGAGAACGAGCGCATCGCCGTCCAGCTGTACGACGAGGGCGCGTGGGGAAAGACGCTCCAGATCCGCCCGAGCAACTTGACCGACTGTACTCTCGAAAAAGTGCCGTTCGAGACGATCCTCAAAGGACGCGCGGGACTTGTCTTCAAGGGAAACGGGGAGCTCTGGGTGGGGGACAGCCTCGCCTCGAGCGTCGCCCTCGGCGAGAACTCGACGAGATTGTTCTCGTCGACGGCCGACCTCGACAAGGCCATCGCCGCCAATCCCTGGATCCGCCTCGACAAGATCGTGTGCTGTTGCGTCGAAATGAAGGGCCAGCTCAGGTTGGAGGACAAGCCGACCGAGCGGATCGACGAGAAATGGGAGAAGGTGTTGCGCACCATCAAGGCCGACCTCGCCGCGGGAAAGAAAGTCTTGGTCCACTGCGTCGAGGGCCGGTCAAGGTCGGTGGCCATTGCGCTCGCCGCGATGGCGCGCGAGGGGATGCCTCTCGCGGCCGCGTGGGCAGCGATGCTAGAGGCAAGACCCAAGGCGCGCCCCATCATCGCGTTTGTCGTCGCCTTGCTCCGTTTCCATGGCCCCTCGGAACCCCGCGACCTCGCCTCCCTCGCCATCGGCATGGGTGCCACCCTCCCAAAGGTCGAGACCTTCCTCGCAAAGCACGTCAAGACTGCGGACGACAAGACCCGAAACTACATCAACGACGTCCTCCTCCCTGCGCTCCTCCATGGGGAAGGTGGAGGAAGAGGGGTCGACGAGGACGCCGCCGCCTCCGCCGCCGTCGCCGCCGCCGCCGCCGCAGACAAGCCCCCTCCGTTCCCCCCACTCGCGTAAAATTATGACGCGTCATAGATAAGAGGCAAAACGCCGCCCCTCAGGAACCAATTGTAGCGAGCGTTCGACAAGGAACAGGCGCAAAAATGGTGCGTGCCGGGGATGTAGGTCGCGTGACGTGTACCGCAGTCGACCGGAATCACCGTCGCCGACGAAGTCGTCGGCGTGTTCAACGACTTCAAGCTCAAGAGAACCGACAAGAAATATCTCGTCCTGACGATTCAAGGTATTATTGTCGGCGTGTGTGCGGTGACGCTCCGGTCGCTCAGGCGACCAGGTCGCGCTGACGTCGTCGTATGGGAAGGACGTGTCGCACGAAGATTTCTGCGCCAAGTATCTGACCGATTCCCCATGCTACGTTTGTCTGGATTTCGACTACGAAACGACCGACGGCCGGCCGTCCGACAAAATCATTCTCATATCGTGGATCCCCGACACAGCAAGAGTCCGCGAGAAGATGAAGTTCGCCGGAACCAAGGAAGCTGTCAAGAGTGCGCTCCAGGGCATCGGCCTCAACATCAACGCCACCGACAAGTCGGAGTGCACCAAGGACATCCTCATCTCCGAGTGCAACAAGATCTAAGACGCCACGCCCCCGGTCCCACCAAGTTTATGAATCGTGCGTAGGGACGCGCCAAGGCCCCTCGCCTCCTCCTAAGAAAGAACACGATTGACTCCCCAAGCCAAGTACGTTGTCTGCTCCTACGAGTTCCTCGCGCGAACCCGTTCGCGCGCGCAGCCTCGTCTCCCCACACCTTTCCTCTGATCACTCAATCAAACAATAAATCAATCAATGTCGCGGCCACACCACTATTCAATAACACGACAACAAAGAAGCTGTGTGGTCTTTTGAACAACTCCGGTGGTAGTGCTGGACCCAAAGTACTGGGTCGGTCGATCGATTCTCGTCGTATCAAAAGTAGTAGAATTCGGGCTCGGGCTCATCTTCGGAGTCGGCCTCGTCTTCGTTGGGGTCGTCTAGGACGTCGAGGCGGACGAACTGGCTCGTTCCAGGAAAGTCGGGCGGCTTGAAGCCGAACTTCTCCTGGATCGCGGGCGGGACGTAGCGACCCACGAGGTAGTGCGACTGGCCGTAGAATTTGAGCGCGCACTTTTTCGGGGCTGTCAGGGAGACGAGAACTTCCGGTTCCAAGCTCGAGTCTTCGGGACCTTCGTCGACGTCCCAGCCCGACGGCACATCGACGGAAACGACAGGGATAGCGGACGCCGCCAATTTGGCGATGATCATGTCGAACGGTGCCCCCGGCTTCTTACTCGCGGACGACAAGCCAAAAATCGCGTCCACTACGAGGTCCGTCACGTCCTCCCAGGCGTCAGGTAACGTGGGCAACACCGGAACCCGCATCAAGTCGAGCTGCCTGAGTAGCGCCTGAAACGCGGGCGTCTCGTTCTTCTTTGGATACACCACTCTTACGTAGTACCCAAACGCCATGAGGTGCCTCGCCGTCACGAGTCCCTGGCCCCCGTTGTTTCCCGGCCCGCACACCACCAGTACTCGCTTGTGGAACGGGTAGGCGTCGCCCACCGAACTCGCCACCGACAGCCCCGCGAGCTCCATCAAGCAATCCAACGAGAAGTGCTCAAACAGCGCTTCGTCGACGCCGACCGCTTCTTCATGGCTCAAGTATTTCATCTTGGGCACAGATGTGTCGGACCCTAGCCCCACCAGCTGCACAGTGTTCGTCGCCAAGTTACTCAGAGCCGTCATCACGCGCGCCATGGTCTTGTCCTTAACGAGGAAAAATTTCTCGGGGTCTTATTATTAAGTTAAGCCATCTCAGCGCATTTATCCTAAACCCTAATCTCGCTTCTCGCTTCACGGAGCGCCATCAAGGCTACGAAAAGGCGCTTATTACGGAAACGCTAACGGCCCCTACGTCTCTCGGCCGCCGGGTCCCTAGCGGCGCCCGGACGGTTAGGCCAGCGCTTGGCCCTCCCCTATAATCGCCTTGCGTCAACGTCCTTCCTCCCACTCACCCCAGCTCTCCTTGTCGCTCGACGCTCTCACCCCCGCCAATCTAAGCTGCTTTAATCAGCGCACGCTCCGCCCTTAACCTTTGAGTTTACTCCTAAACCCTAAGCTAGACGCTAGGAACCCCCGCCAATCTAAGCAACTTTCAACAGCGCACGGTCCGCCCTTTAGGCATTGAGTTTAATCCTAAGCCCTTAACTGCGGCAATCTAAGCTGCTTTTGTCAGCGCACGCTCCGCCCTTTAACCTTTGAGTATTTCTGCACTTCAAGTTTGTGCGGGGCAATTAGGCTCTTGGCATGAGCGTAGAGAAAGAGAAAGAAAGAAGAAATGGCGGCAAGATAGCGGAAAAGGGGGGAGATCCAAATGAGAGAAAGGAGGAAAGGAGAGAAGAAGATCGGGCTTATAAGGAAACAGAGAAAGAGCAGAAATAGAAACAGAGCAACATTGGAGAGGCGAGTAATAAAAAATAAGGGTACAAACAAGCAAGAAGAAGAATCTTGTTTCAACCCGGGGTGGTGGTGCCGAGCTACTGGTGGCGCCGGTAAGTCTCCAGCATATTTTATTGAGCAAGAACGACATTATGATGCATCGCGAGCAAGGCGGTGCGGCTAAGCAGGGTAATTTCGCCGTGGCATCCTTAGCTCCCATGCTCGGGAGAGGTCGGAAGTTAGCTAGTTAGTTAGTTAGATGAAGAGTCGCGAAGAGCGACCTGTCATCACCGAAGAGTGGAGTTCAGGATCGTCGCACCCGCGGTCGTAAAAAAAACGGTGTAGCTTTTTGCGCGGATCCGTGCCGTGGACAGGGTGCCCAGCCTCCTCGTATTGGTGATTCAAAAGACATGAGCTCGGTCAAATATAACAAGCCACGCGCAAGAGGCACGAATATGTTCTTGCGGCCACGGTACCCTTCGTTTTTTTCCCAGACTCTTCGTGAGCCAGATTACGATCGGACTTTCAGCTTGGTGGACAATCTACTGGACGTCCTCACGGGCGCGTGGGTCGCTGCAGAGGCGCTCCGCGATGAAGCTCGCGTCGCGTTTCTGCGACAGACCCCGCTCCTCGCGCCCAGTACCATGCCACCGGTGACTAAATAACTAACGAACTAGAGGCCAGCTCAATGCATGGGCGAAAGCTAAGCTAATCCCAGCGCCGTGGCGGGTCCAGAGATCAAAATACCTGGGCGTTCGGACGGTGGGGGTTGTGAAAGGGGGATCGAGGACGGGTTGATGATCTGTCGCCTGTTGTCACGGGTTGAAGCGAAGCGGCGGAGTACAAGGTCTCCGTCAGTATGTGGAATTTGCGGAGTCCTAGTTAAGACCCCGGCCGTACCGGTTATTACTGCCCGGGACCAAAAAAACAGACGTAGCATACGTTCAAATACCGCCAATAGAAAGCTAATAAGACGGAATAATCGACGGGACCGCTCAATATAACCGCTGGCTTGCTCATGTTGTGGACTCATGGCCGAAGATGACATTAGGTGCAATTAAACCCGCAGTTGAGAGCCTCGACGAAGCTCACAAAGGAGGGCGACTCAAGCCTCCCCGGCTCTGCCAACGTGCGTGAACATCGGCGACCACACTCAAGATACGAGCTCAAGCGTGAAACCGGTACTCGTCGTCTTTTACCGCAACTCAAATCAACAAAAAACTAACTGGAAATCGAACGTGGTAGCACGCGCGCGCGTTGGAAAGGCGTCTTTTTAATGGTTCGGCCCGCAAGGTTGTGGTCAATTTGCCGCGACCAATTCGGAGGCGTCGTGCCATCGTCTGTTGGTGACGAATCGTTTGAGCTTGGGGCGAAGGGTTTCGGCTTTGGGCGGGATGGGAAACATCCCAAAGCAAAAGGCGTTGATGAGTCGCTGCTCGTAAGTAATGCCCGACTTGGGTCCGTACTTGTGATTGGCCTCAAAGTCGCGCGGGATGTCACAGGTGCGGAGGATGAACTCGTAGACAGCGTACTGGTCGGGGTCGATTTCAACCTCGCCCTCGCGCGAATACTCGATTAGCTCATAAAGTGCACTCGGCTCGAAATCGAGCTTTCGGCCGGCCTTGGTGTCCTTGTCGTCGCTCTTTCGGGTCGAGGCGTGGTCCTCGGCTTGACTCCGAGATTGCTTCCGAGCGCGTTCGGGGACGCGCGGCGGTGGCGTGCGCTTCGTCGGTGTTCCGGTAGACATGATGATGATGATGATGTTGGCCGTGCAACCAACCAACCTCCCGCCGGAAATATTATCGTACTCTCTACCCGAGGGTAAGGGTTGTTTCGGCGATAATGACGAGCTTCGCCGCCGAGCAGCTGGACAAGGAGGACGCGACCCCTGCGTACATCCGGGACCCGACGAAGCGACTCGAGTGCCGGTTCTACGAGGAGCAATACCCCGAGCTCGAGTCGCTCGTGATGGTTAACGTCCGCAACATCGCGGAGATGGGGGCGTACGTGACGTTGCTCGAGTACAACAACATCGAGGGCATGATTTTGCTTAGCGAGCTGTCGCGACGGCGGATCCGGTCGATCAACAAGCTGATCCGCGTGAATAGGAACGAGGTGGTGATGGTGTTGCGCGTCGACAAGGAGAAAGGGTACATCGACTTGTCGAAACGGCGAGTGAGTGCCGAGGACGTGGCCAAGTGCGAGGACCGATACAACAAGGCCAAGGCGGTCCATCGCGTGATGCGTCACGTCGCCGAAAAACGGGGGTCAGCACTCGAGGAGTTGTACCGGAAGGTAGGGTGGCCGTTGTATCGCAAGTACGGCCACGCGTACGACGCGTTCAAGCTCTGCCTCCAGGGCGGCGCAACCGACGCCCAGGAGGACGTCTTCGACAAGACGGTGTGTCCCGAGTTGGACGACGAGACGAAAGAGTGCCTCATCGACTACATCAAGAAAAAACTCAGCCCGCAGCCGATAAAGATAAGAGCTGACGTCGAGGTCACGTGCTTCGCGTACGACGGCATTAATGCCATTCGCGACGCCCTCGTGCGCGGGCGCGAGGCCTCGATCGACGAGTGCCCCATCCAAATTAAGCTAATTGCTCCCCCCATGTATGTTATGACCACCATGACCCTCGACAAGGATCTCGGTATCCAAACCCTCGAGAAGGGAATCACGTTCATCACCGAGCGCATCCAGAAGAAGGGTGGCAAGATCGACGTCAAGATGGCTCCCAAGGCGGTCTCGGCACGCGAGGAAACCGAGCTTCAAGCCATGATGGACCGCCTCGCCGCTGAGAACGCGGAGCAGGACGGCGACGACCCCGAGGATGAGGCCGTCGACGACGATGCTTAGGATGAGGGCATTAATTAAGATGATGATTCTGGTGGGTAAGGATTACGGCTGCAGAAGGAGAAGGAGTTACATGCGTCGCGTCAAGCGACCGCTCGCGTGGTCGCTTAACGACCTCGCGTCGACGTATACGGTGGAGGAGCAGATCGGGGAGGGCGTGTACGGGAAGGTGCACAAGGCGAAGAACAAGCAGGAGGAGGTGGTCGCTCTGAAACGCGTCAAGACGAACTCGAACAGCGAGAAGGAGGGCTTCCCGATCACTGCGTTGCGCGAGATCCAGATTTTGATGCAGCTGCGGCACGAGTGCATCGTGTCGCTCAAGGAGGTCGTGTGCTCCGACTACGAGCGGTCGGTATACCTCGCGTTCGAGTACCTGGACCACGACCTCAACGGACTCATCGAGTCGGCTGGCGCGGGCATAACTCCGCAGCACGCGCGATCTTACGTCCACCAGCTCGTCGAGGGCGTCGGCTTCATGCACGAGCGTCATTATCTTCATCGCGACATCAAGGCGTCCAACCTTCTCATCTCGCGAACGAATCATCTCAAAATCGGCGATTGGGGCCTCGCGCGCGACTTCGCGCCCGACGGCGACGGCAGCTACACTAACCGCGTCATCACGCTCTGGTACAGACCCCCCGAACTTTTGTTGGGGGCGACGAGGTGTTGCGACGGCTACGGCCCGGCCATCGACATGTGGTCCATCGGCTGCATCCTCGCCGAGTTGTTGGCCGGCAAGCCCATCCTGCCGGGCACGACCGAGACCGACCAGCTCGACCTCATCATCGGCCTCCTCGGCACGCCCGACGCCGAGCAGTGGCCCGGCATCGAAAACCTTCCGCTCTGGGATTCGTTCTCTCTCAAGCACGAGGAGGACGAGGACGACGGCGGCCCCGTAGAAGCCGACCGCAAGAAGCAGCGCAAGGTCAGGGATAGGTTCGCCGCCTTCGATGCCGACGCCCTCGATTTGATCGACAAAATGCTCGTCTACGCGCCCAACGACCGCATCACTGCCAAGGCGGCGCGCGAGTGCGCCTACCTCCGCGACGCCAAGCGCCCGAACGAGCTCCCGACGCTCAACGCGCACAGCGCGCACGAGTGGCAGGTTCGCAAGCTGCGCCGCACCTCCTCCTCTTCCTCCTCAAAGCCGGTCGCGGCGGCTGCCGCCGGCGGGGATCCCCCGCAGCGCCACTGAGGGTGCGCTCTCTTTCTTCCTTTCGTTTGCGTCGTGAGGACCCCGCGTCGACTCGAATCGATTTTTGTTCGAAGTGCCCCCCCCGCGCGTAGTAGTAAGAGTCCACTCCACTATCGCCCCCCTCGGTTTTGTTGTTGTCGCGCAATACGGCGGCGTATTTGATGATAGTGCGCGGGCCCACCACTGCGCTGTCCTGTTTCGAGTTTCGAGAGAGTGGAGGTACGAAAAAGACGCGAGCCGCGCGATGGATTGAGTGATTGAAGTGACGACCATGGATTTCTTCCCGCTTTAGAACCACCGCGCACCGTCCGCAGAGCCGCGAGCCTTGCTGCGGGCCACCAGGTCGTTGACCGACCGTAGCGTCCCGCGCGAAGAAAAGAGCGCGGTCGTCTGTCGCTCGGGTTTACGCGAGAAAAATCGCGCCGCGTCACCACGAGTCGTCGGCACGAAGCGGCATGCGACGGAATATGTCGGACGTGACCGGTAGTAAGCGACCTGCACCGGAGTCTTTAAAGAGCATCCAACGACGACCAACCTTGGCGGTGAAGAGGATCGTTGACGCGTATCTTTTCGAGGAGACCCCGCGCTTCGTCGTGCCCTCGCGCGGCGGCCGATTCGAAGAGCCTGAGCATCTCGGCGTCGTCCTTCGGGACGCCGTCCCCTCTGCCGTAGAGGCGCGCGAGGAGATACTGAGCGTCGGCGATGCCGTGGTCGGCGGCCTTCCGGAGGTACCGCGCGGCCCGCGCGGAGTTCCTCGGCACGCCGTCGCCGACGACGAGCAGGTTCGCGAGGTCGTACTGCGCCCCCGGCGATCCGGCGTCGGCGGCGATCTCGTAGTATCGCGCCGCGCGCGCCGGGTCGGGCGCACCACCCAAGTCTCCGCGATAATACCGGAGACCGAGCTCTTGCGCGGCTACGAGGTGGCCTCGCGCAACCGCGCGGTCGAGGCGCGCGACGGCGCGCCGCTTGCACTCGTCGGAGCCGTACGCGCGGTCGAGCTGACCCGAGAGATACAAATACCCGAGCTCGGAGTTGGCTAGAGCGTCGTCCTTGGCAGCATGCCGCTCCATGGTCTCCACGAGCTCCTCGAGCGACGCCAACGACTCTCGCCGACAAAGCACGCACCTCGCGGACCCACCGCTCGCCACGAGACGCTCGTGACAGCTTGCACACATGCCCTTGTTGCAGCACGCCATGTAGATCCACTTGTCGCGAGCCGCGGCGAGCGCATCTAAGCAAATCGGACACGCGTTGGCGGGCCGCTCCACAGACGAGCCATCATCGGGATCATCCGATTTCCGACACACTTGCTTGTGGCCGCCGTTCCGCCAGGCCTCGCGTTGGCATGCTTTCGAGCAGTAGGCTACCGCACGACATCGCCCGCACACCCGCAGCACCCGACTATTGGCGGAAACGCCGCAATTCTGGCACTCCATCGTCCTCGTGCCTTTTTGAGCGAAAAGAAAAGAAAAGAAAGAAAGAAATAAAGAAAGAAAACCCTACTAGACACAATAATGGCGTCGTCGTCGTCGTCGGTTGAGACGGCGCGCCAAGTCGAGGCCCTGGAGACCCGACTCCAGGAGCTCATCGAGGAACGAGCTCGCGTCGACGACGAGATCTCGCGCGTCGAAGCGGAGCGCGACGACCTCGTGCGTCGTCGTCGCATCGCCGAAGAAGAAGAAGAAGAAGAAGTTTGTGCAGAGGAAGAAGCACCCCCCGATGCGGACTTCGCGTCGGCGCGATCGTGGGACGCGGAAGTGGCGAGCATGGCCCGCGAGGTGTTTGGGATCTCGAGCTTCCGGGCCTTGCAGCGCGAGGTGATCAACTGCGTGCTGGAGGACCGGGACGCGTTCGTCGTGATGCGGACGGGCGGCGGGAAATCGCTGACGTACCAGCTGCCCGCGCTGTTTGGCGGCGGTGTGACGGTGGTCGTAAGCCCGCTGGTCTCGTTGATGTTAGACCAGGCGCATTCGTTCGAGGCGAAGTGCGGAAGAAACGCGGCGGTCGTCGCGCTTTACTCGGGCATGAGCGCGGCCGAGCTGAACGCGTCGCTCAAAGAACTCGCGAGCGACGCCGCCGATGCGACGGTGGCCTTCGTGACCCCCGAGCGAGTCGCCAACTCGAAGCGACTGATGTCGTCTCTGGAAAAGCTCCACAAGGCTCGGAGGCTGCGGCGGTTCGTCGTCGACGAGTGCCACTGCGCGTCGCAGTGGGGCCACGACTATCGGCCCGATTACGTGAAACTCGGGGCGCTGAGGCGCACGTTCCCGGAGGTGCGCATCCTCGCGCTCACCGCGACGGCGACCCCGCGCCTCGCGCGCGACGTGTGCCAGATTCTCGGCCTCGCTGTGAAGAAAACCGTCCACTTCCGCGGATCTACCGACCGACCCAACCTGTTCTTCGAGGTGCGCGCCAAGCCGCCGAGCGCCCCCGAGGCCCTCGACGCCCTCTTCGCCTTCGTGCGCGACTGCAAGGCGACGAGCGGCATCGTCTACTGCTTGTCCCAAAAGGAGTGCGGCGACGTCGCCGCGGGTCTCGTGAGTAGAGGCTGCCGCGCGGCCGCGTATCACGCCGGTCTCCACGACGAGACGCGCCGCCGCGTCCACGAGGACTGGTTGGTTGGCTCTATTAGCGTCGTCGCAGCGACGGTCGCCTTTGGCTTGGGAATCGACAAACCCGACTGCCGTTTCGTCGCCCATTTCTCCATGCCGAGGAGCTTGGAGAGTTACTATCAGGAAATGGGCAGAGCGGGTCGCGACGGCCTGCCCGCGCGCGTCGTGCTCTTCTTTTCGGCGACCGACCTCTGGCGCATCCTCTCCTTGACGGCTGCGGAGGCCGCGGGAGCGACAAACGCCCTCGAGATGGCCAAGTACTGCCTCGAGCCCGCGTGCCGCCGACGCGTCCTCGCGAAAGCGCTCGGCGACGACCCACCCCAAAAGTCCAGCGACGAGACGTGCTGCGACGTCTGCCGATCGGGAAACTCCACGCGCCAAGCCTACGACGCCACCGTACTCGCCGCGACAGTTTCGGACATCGTTCTCGACCCCGACGCACCGCGCCGGACCGCCAAGCAGCTCGTCGACGAGATCAGAAGGCGACTCAAGCCGCGCGCCGTCGAGAAAACCTTCTCCAAGGACCTCTTGGAGACGATCGTCGCCCGCTTCCTGCTGAGAAACATACTGGCGCTCGACCTCTCCTACACGGCCTACTCGGTTGTCGTCTATTTAAAGCCCGGCCGACGAGCGTCCTCCCGCCAGACCCTCGATTGTTCGCTCGTCTTCCCCAACTTTATCTCGATGCCAACCGCCGACGATATCGCGATGAAAATACCAACAACAACGACAACAACAACAAATGCAACCAAGAGGAAGAAGAAGGAGGTGATGAAAGCTCCTTCCCAGCAGGCGCGTGTGCCCTCGAAAAAAACTACCGAGCCCCCACCACGACCGGACGTCATCGATCTTGTCGACGACGACGACGACGAAATCAGGTCGCGTGCTAGGAAAAAGATCAGGGTGTAATGACTACGTACTACACTCTTTGAAAAAAAAATGGAAATCACGCCAGGGTCAGACGGCGTGTCTCAAAGTAGGCTGGCTCACTAAGTTAGGGCGCCTGGCAGGCTGGCGCAAGAAAGCACGAGTTCTAACGCGCGTACACGCAACCCACCCTTAGTTTTCACATAGAGGATAAAAGGTCTCCGTTGCCGCCGCACGCGGGCCACCGGGAAACGGAGTCGTAGACGTAAGGGAGCTGCATCGCGAGCGGGTTTGTCGCTTCGTAGAATTCGAGGTTTGTGTAGTAGACTGGCATCTTCGCCGAGGTCGTGCCATCGACGACGTCGAGCTCGTCCTCAACCTCGCCGGGAAGGTTGACGAGGTGGAGGTCTTCAAAGGGGAGGAGATCTTCGGCCCGGTGGCCCGGGCACGTCTTTGCTGCGCACTTGGGCATGTCGAACGTTCCGGCATCGACGCTAGACCAGTCACACACGACGCCGGTATCGGACGGATTTTGATTCGCGTGCGCGTAGCCCCAGTGCTCGCTGAAGTTGAGGAAGCCCCGGTGCTTGAGGAGCCTCGCATACTGAATGAAGCGCTCCTGGTTGCCGTGGAGCGGCCAAAAGGTGGGATCCTGTGGCGCGGCCGACGTAAACATCTCGCCGGGGTGACCGACCCGGCACAGCTCCTCCAAGTAGTCCTGGTCGGACAGCCCGAACTCGGAGAGAAGATCTGCGAGGTTTGCGTTGGGATTCAGGGAGGTCACACCAGCATCCTCCAGAAACACGGTGGCGTTGCGACCTCGCATGATCGCCGCGGGACAGGAGCAAACGCAGTCCTGTGGTCTCGTGTCCGAAGAGCACGCCGTCGGGCAGCGCGCGTAGCCTTGACGCCACAGGAATTTGCCGAGGAGCAGGAAGGCGTCGGGGAACTGGAGCCGCGACGACAAGGCCTCGGTCCATTTCGAGGTTTCGAAGGTCCACAGGCCGCCAATCATTATGTGGACGGGTCCGTGCAGCGCGCCGTTTATCCCGAGGAGAAACCGGCCCAGCCACGGCTCCCGGAGCCACGAAGCGAAGAGCGAGCACGTCGGCGGCGTCCGGTAGCCGTCGGTCAAAGCCCCGAGGGTTCTGTTGTATCGTAACAAAAAAGGGATTTTATTCGTATTCCACGGCGACCGGAGGAGACCGTACGGATTCGCGAGCACCGAGGCAAAGCGTTCCGTTCCCGAGAGTAAGAGGACGCGGGTGAACGCGAAACGACCCGTGTCGAGGACGTGGTCCGGGTTGTGCGGACTCGCCGTCCCAAACCAGTCGTCGGAAAAAATCGGTGACCGTGCCCACGACGACCCATAATCTGCGGCATCGATCGTGTAGTCCCACCAATGAGCAGCCGTCGAGTCGTCCACGAGCCGCAGAGAATTCTCGAGCTGCCACGTGATCCCGACGTGGTGTTGCAGCATACCGGCATCGTCGTGCCAGTGGTCGCACTCGATGCTCGAAGCGCCGTACAAGTGCTCGCGGACGAGCCAGTCGGCCGACTTCCACATTCGGCCGTATTTCTTTATCCCGGCGGCCTGGTCGACCGCGTACACCGCGTGGAGCGCTGACAGATATCGCTCGCGATCCGCGCTTGTCAGGGTCCGGAGCTCTCGCCTCACCACCCTTGCGTGAACGATCTCGTTAACCGATACATCTTCCCAAGTCGCAACCACGCGGTACGCACCAACGTGCGGAAACACGACGTCGAACGCGCTTTTGCCGTCGTCGTTTTCGACCGTCGCGACGCTATCCACGACCGTGATGTCCGACTTGAAGCCCGTAACCCGCCATCGCCATGACAAGGTTCCCTCATCATCGCTCGGAGACCGCAGCTCAAGCCGGTTCGGAGCCCGGACCTGCGCGATGTGACCGTGGGGGTACAGTCCGTCCCCTATGCGGTACCCTGTGCGACGCTCGTACTCGGTCGTGACGCACAGCTCGTATCTCGTCGCCGGCGCCTCCATCACCGACGTCATGGAATCCTCATGGTATTTGGCAACGAATGCGAGAAAACCGGGCACCGATAACGCCATGAGCGCGGCGCCGCACACGCGTCGGCACGGCCATCCATTTGGCGCCTCGTCCTTCACCGCGACCATCTTCGCGTAGGCCGCCTGCTGTCTTTGTCCCACCACGAGCGTTGCGGACGGTGACGACAGCGCCTCGCACATGTCGTCCGCCTCGGCGCCATCGTACCGCGTGATTGGCATCAGATCCTTGATGCCTCGAGTTTGAGCGTTGGTCCTCGTCGCGCCCTAGGGATAAATGGAGCACGCACTCAAAAATTAATACGATGTGGCAAAATGAAAGTAAACCGCGTTGCGAAGAACGAAAACTCCTTCAACGAGAAACGTCGAGGTGAGATACGAAAATAGAGCTTCATTCAACATCTCGACACCTGGACAGAGAGATCAACTTTATTAGTGTTGTGCAGAACTCGATTCTTTACATCTCCCACCGGTCGGTTCCAACGCAATGCGGGGCTCTGTCGAAACTTCCGCCACTTGTACCACACCTTCTGTTGGCGTGTTGACGCCACACTGCTGTAAATTCAACCCGAGTATTCACGAAACCGGGAGTAGTCGCGGGCTTGCGCTGCGGCGATTTGGTCAGTGTACACAGGCGGGTGTTCTTCACCATCTTTCGGCGCACCGATGTTGATGACATCAGTCAGAACCCTTTACCCAACATCGACCTCTGATTTCGCCGACGCGCCACAGTCTACCACACGGCCATGCACAAGTTGCGGTGGAGTCTCTGAATCTCAAAAGAATTGACGGACTTTGGCATTCTCGTAGTGACGACAGGACTATCGCTTTGAGCATTGCCTGGGAGTGCCTAGCGGCGAAGTTGTACTGTTCGAGTGCCCAGAAGTCTACGTGAATCAGAGAACGCCGATGCACAGCTGACAATACATAAGCAGCGTCATGAATGCGCTTCGGAACCGACCATCGGGCATGTTTGTTGATGCGGGGGACAGCGCCATGACCTTGATTGGGAGAGCCGTCGGTGGCTTGGTGAAAAGTGTAAAATGACGTGGACGAGCCTAGGATGCTCTTGGCTTCTTTTCGCGTGGGCTAGTACGCCAACGCAACTCGTGTAGTCCGCTGGCCTCGACTGGCCCGGACCCCGCGTTAGGCGCAGATGTCTTGTGATGTTTGGCTCCATGCTCTTGTACAGCTTGCGTCATCTGTGAGGAGCCTCCAACAACGCGAAATGGATGTCGCTGTCGGCGCAAATCATGGAGCCAGCTGCCCCCACGTGGTTGGCCTTCGCCATTCGAGTGCGATAGCCCGACTTTCCCAGCGCACTATCGTTCACAACCTCACTTTCACGATCTTAATTTTTCTCAACCTTTGTTTGTGAGCCTTTTTGACTGCAAGGCCGTGATTGCCGCACAAAGCAAGCAACGACGGAGAGGGTTCTGCGTGATGAACGCTTGTCGCAACATTCGCCTGCAAGAGCGCGGTGATCACACAAGGCTGGAAGAATGAACAGTTTCGAATTGTTGCATGAGCGGCGCTTAAGCTGGGTTGCTGGAATAGCCGGCTTTCGTTAGGGTGTGTTTTCACGGTGCACGGGTGAGTGCTCAAGCAACAAAAAAGCCCACGCTCAAGGAAAACTCACGAGCATGCCAAGAGACATCATAAGTCATTTTCATACCTCCGTCGCCACCTCCCTCCAAACAGCATCTCGTAGACATGTTGCCCGCCGCGGCCACCGTCTCTAGAGTCGCCCCCCCCTCTCCGATTCGAAGATATTCCTTCATCATCATCGTATAGAAACGACGACGAGTCGACAAGCGTGCGGCAGAAAGCGGCATCCGTCAAGTCGATGATGTATTTTTTGAGAACGAACGGCGCGGGCCGTCGAGTCTGACACGCCCCTCGTACATGGTATCCCTCCCTCCCTCCCTCCCTCCCTCCCTCCCGCCCTCGGAGCACGCAGCCACCCTGTTGTTTCAAAGAGAAATCGCCCGGATGCATGCATAGTAGTTCCTAGTATCTGTCATCATCTTCGAACAGCGCCGCGAAGGTGAGTTTGGTGCAAGCTTGGGAGCGACAAAGTCATCCACGAGGTCAGACGGCGGGTGTGTACACGTGGAGGTGGTCTGGTCACGCATGGCGTTGGTGTTCGAGGAAGGAAGGAAGGAAGGGAGCAAGGAAGGAAGGATGCATGGGGAAAGTAGAGTAAAAGAGAGCGAGGTATCTCAGCACGAACAGGAAATAGGCTCGTGCATAGGGATCTCCCTGGTTGTCGGGCTGCGGCGAGCCTTGAGTTTTTCGCAAAGAAGCTCGGAGTAGGCGACCAAGAGGCCGACGGCAGCCCCGGCGCCGGTGTTCGAGAGGCCGATGGTGACGCCCGCGGTGGCGAGGGTGGCCGTTTCTGCGCCGTCGGCCTTGGCTCCGGCTCTGGCGAGCTCGGCGCCCGCCAGGGCTAAGAGCGCACCCAGGAGAGAGCGGGGGAAAGCGGCGATCGCGTTTCGGAGGTTCGTCTCGCCGAGGGCGAGGACAATCGCGATCTTGAGAAAGCCGAACATAAAAATTGCGGCGCCGCCCCTCGCGCCGAACTTGTACTGGCCGCTGAGGCCGCCGGCGCCGTGGCAGGAGGGCATGGCGCCGAAGAAACAACCAATCAGGTTCATCGCGCCGACGGAGGTGGAGACGGAGCGGCGCGTCGCTTTCTCGCGGTCGGGGAAGAGACGCTCGGAGAGCGCGCAGACGGAGATGACCGAGTTGAGGGTGGTGAGGGGGAGCTGGGGGAGACCGGCGCGCAGAATGCCGGCGGCCCAGTCGCTGCTCGTCGGTTGGCGCGGAGCGACACCGAGCGCGTACGGCGCGTAGCGCGCGGCGTCGTTCGTAGCGAGCCACTGACCCGCGGCGACGGCCGCGCCAACGAGGACAATCAGGAGGGCAACGGGGAGGTCTTGCGCGGCGGCGGCTCCCGCGAGGGCTGCGGCGCCGCCCAGGAACGGCCCGTCGAGCGCGGTCCATCGCGCGCCGACGTAGGCGACGCCGACGCCGACCATGCGCAGCCCGAGGCCAAGCTGAATCCCGCTGACGACGCTCCGCGGGACGACGCGGTTGACGATCTCGATGACGCCCGTGAGCCCGAGCAACGCGACGGCGCCCCCCGTAAAGATGCCGGCCGCCGCAACGGCGCCCTCGCTCAGGCCCTCGGTGATCGCGGTCGCCGCGATCGTCTTCATCGGCTGCACGGGCATCGGCAGGTCCCACTGGTACGCGCCGATCACGTTGAACACCCCCGTCCACAGGAGCGCGGCCCCCGGGCGAATCGACCCCTTCTCGGCCATGGCGAGGGTTAACGGCAGCAGCGTGCCCAAGTCACCCATCATCCCCGAGGCCTCCATTGCCGTCATCCGCGTCCAAAACGACGAGTGCCGCCGCCGCAGGAACTCCACCACCCCCCGACAAACCTCCTCTTCTTCTTCTTGGTCGGCCGGGGCTTTCGCCGCCATAGCATCCGACGAACGAAAGGGGTGGTTGGTTGGGTGCAAGTTATTATTATTATTAGGGATCGGTCAAGTTTGGTCAAAAAGTTTGGTGAATTTCTTTCATGTTTGCTCGATTTTGATGTATGATTAAGGAAAAACTCACAAGTGTGGTCACTTTCCATAGAAGTTTTGTCAGTTAAGTTTGGTCACTCCAAAGATGCATTAAGTTTGATCAATCAACTCTTCAAGTTTGATTAATTTCCTTGTAAGTTTGGTCAACAAGTTTGATCACTACTCCTCAAACATCCACAGTATTGACCAAACTTCGGCTTTTTAAATAAAACTTAAGAAGGCTTTTCAAGGGGGCGCGTGAGCGCTTTTGGTGCGAAAATGCTTTAAAAACGAGAGCTAGGTGCTGCAGCCACGCAGAATCTACCGTCGCGTTACACGCGCGGCATGGGCATCCTCCCATGACCGCCTTAGAAGGAGGTCCATCCTAAGACAGCGCGGCGATACGCAAGGAGAGCGGGTAGCGAAGCGCGGCCTCGAGAGCAGATTCCCACGGCTTGGCGTACTTAAGCTGGGCCCATTCTCGTACCTTCCATCGTTCGTAGAAGCCACCCAAACCGCGACTCTCCATGGTGGTGTTGCCGTGGTCGTGCGTCATTCTTCAGCAACAAGCGGACATCGGACACCAGACTTACTGCGTGAGACGGATCACCGCATTCTGCATCCCAAAATCCGAGAGGGAGCGTCTTTGATAATCGACTCGGGGTCGAGAACGCGAAACTCGACGACCTCGAGAAACTGCGCGAGCAACACCCCTCGAGAACCCAAAGATTGTAGTCCCACACTTGTGCGGGACCGTACAGGACCACGTTCAGGAGTTCCTCACCGTCGCGTACCCGATCCGGAGTTAGCTGTCCAGCTTGATCATGGGACGGCAACGCGAGCACGTGCCGTTACGCCAGCATAAACAACTCGCACGACCGTAAGAGAACACCTCCTTATCCTCCTCCTCCTCGCGCATCTCGACAACCCCGCCCTGCCGCAAGATCTCCCCGGGAGCTGCTGCCGCACCGTCGAGCACTGTACGAGAAAGTCGGCAAATACAAGCTGCGGCGCGAAGGGATGTCAAGACGTCGACAGCCTCGTTCCGGAAGATCGCCGACACCACCCCTGTAATTCTAACCCAGTCATCAGTACGAGTCTAAAATATGACAAGTTTGATGTGATTGTTCGAAATTTGATCACACCAAATTGAATGCCTCCAAGTTTGACCATACACGCGCATCAACATGCCGAACACTCGCAGAGCAACATATACAAACAAGGCCTGCGCAAGACAACGCTGATACCACGCTGTTTCGTCGCCCAAGATTATTCGGATGCGCCTTATTAGTTCGATGTTTATGACAGACTACAGCGAACGATCCCGGTTCGTCATCTCGTGCCTTTAGCGGATGACATTGTTGCAGATGTCTATTGTTGCAGATGTCTATCAAACGCATATGCCGAGAAGAGCCGCCTGACTGACTAACTAACTAACTAACTTCAGACCTCTCCCGAGCATGGGAGCCAGGCCGGAGCGGCAGGAGCCGGTACGGAATCACGGAGGAAAATCACGCAGTTGGGGCAGAGGCGAGGGACGAGGACGGACTTGTTGATGGTGGACCGCCACTGCGCGGTCTTGTGCGAGGTCGTGCAAAAGCGTCGCAGGCCGCGGACGTGTTGGTCCACGAACAATCGACCTGTCCGTCGCGCTCTGCCCAACCGAGCGAACCCCATCCCAGCGCGGACTTTCCGGGTGCTAACCGGTCACCGAGCCGCCTGACTTGCCCTCCATAAAGCCCTTGATGAGGACCGACACGGCCTCGCAGAAGTGCTTCGCGCGATAGCTGGATCTTTGTCGGCAAGCAGGTTCGAGCAGGTGTGCCTTTAGCACACGTGACGGTATTGTCTACTTGCACATCACAACGACCAGCACGCACATAAAGGCTGCATCTTGCATATAGCTCTTGAACGACAGCGCTGTCGCGCTGTAGACCATGTTGTACATGCCATCAACTTGGCGCCCGTGTCGAACATCATCTGCTGCAAGTCGGCCTCGAGAACACACATGCTGAACTTGGCATCTTGGTTAGATCGAGTAAAGTGGAGCCTCGCATTTGCGCGCTCTGAGCTGCGACAGCGTACTCGGCGATCTCTCATAGTCGTTTACCTTCGTCTGGGCACGCGATTTCTTGTTTTCTTTCTCGGCGTCGTGGTCAACCGACGTCGGCGTGTTACCACCACGCTCCCGCTCGACCTGAGCGACGAAACCCGCATCGATACCGTGTTCGTTTCGAAGTCGAAGGACGCTCCGGAGTCTCAGTGCGACGCGCAGAACCGCTGAAAGCTTGATCACGGCGGGCCTTGTTTTGTCAGCGAACAGTATGTTTGCTCTCTAAGAGTACAAGTTTAGTCAGCCAAGATACGGATTGACTAAACTTAAGTGACCAAACTTGTTGAGGGTTTACGGTGACCAAACATATATGGTGGTTGGAAACTTGACTTTTCCCTTATTATTATTATTATTATTATTATTATTACGACGAAACCCGCATCGATACCGTGTTCGTTTCGAAGTCGAAGGACGCTCCGGAGTCTCAGTGCGACGCGCAGAACCGCTGAAAGCTTGATCACGGCGGGCCTTGTTTTGTCAGCGAACAGTATGTTTGCTCTCTAAGAGTACAAGTTTAGTCAGCCAAGATACGGATTGACTCAACTTAAGTGACCAAACTTGTTGAGGGTTTACGGTGACCAAACATATATGGTGGTTGGAAACTTGACTTTTCCCTTATAATAATAATAATAATAATAATAATAATAATAATATGACTTTTCCTGTTACGAATGGTATGAGGCGTTAGACTAGCGATAGGAGAAAGACGTAAGGATACTGGATACGTGGTGCAGGGGTAAGTGTCATAGCTTCTTCACACAGGTGCTGGAAAAGAAGGAAAAGGAAAAAGGGGTAAGTGAGGTCTTCACACAGGTGCTGGAAAAGAAGGAAAAGGAAAAACGGGTAAGTGAGACGCTCACAGAAGAAGCTTTGAGGAAGACGTCACATTTGAGGAAGACGTCACAGAGGCATTGTGGCAAGAAAAAAAAAAAGAGACAACAGAGATCAGGGCGAAGATCACGAAGTGAGGTAAAGAGCACGAAGCCGGAGGAAGGAAGGAGCTTCCGTACTGCGGGTGAAAATATCGCTAAGATTGTTAAGGCGGGGTATGTGCTTGAGATCGATGATGTGGTTGCGATGGTACTCGGCGGTACTGTAAAAGCGAATGTCAATATGGCGGGTGCGCCGTGTGAGACATTGGAGACGAACTTGGGTGACGGTGGTGCTATTATCAACATACATTGGGACCGTGTGACGAGGGAGATCAAAGTCATCAAAAAGTTTGAGAAGCCAAGAGAGCTCAGCAGTAGCAGCGTAAAGAGCAAGCAATTCGGCTTCGAAAGAAGAACGAGCAAGTAAGTATTGCGAGCGGGAGCAGTAGGCTATCATAGAACCAGCAAGGAGAAAACAAAAACCAGTTGTAGAGTGGCGGTCATCAGGGTCGTCGGCCCAGCTGGAGTCGGAATAACCACAGAGATGAAGGGTAGAATCGCGACCAAGAATAAGGGCAAGATCCTGAGTACCGTTGAGGTAACGCAGAGTGTGGGATAAAGCGTGCCAGTGGGGTTTACCAGGATTGTGGGAAAAACGCGCACACTGATTGACGGACCAAGTGATATCAGGGCGAGTCATGATGGAGATGAAGAGGACACAGCCAACAATACGGCGAAAAGGGATGCGTGCCATGAAAATGTGATCTGGAGAACCAGGAGCCGGACAATCAGCCGCAGAAAGATGAAGACCTTTGGGAGCGGGAGTGAGTTCAGGTTTACTGTTGATGAAGCGATGTTCGGTAAGGATTTCACGGATAGCATGGGATTGGTCAAGAGTGAGGGTTCTCCGAGGGCGATCACGCGTAATGCGAAGACCAACGTAAGAGGTGAGATCGAGTTCATTGACGTCAGTGAAAGCGCGGAAACGGAGGAAAAAGGCTTGGTAATGGCCAATGCAGTGAGGAGGGTGCGCTACAAGAAGATCATCGACGACCAAAACAAGACGGAGGACCACGGTAGAATTGAGCACGAGCTTGTAATGGCAAGTGTCACCAGATCCGCGGACGAAGCCACAATCATTGAGAAGGAAGCGTTCCAAATAAAGCCACCAATTGCGACAAGCTTGTTTGCAACCATACCAAGAGCGACGGAGCTTGTAAACGATTTTGGGACCATCGGTGGGTTGGCGAGGAGCATAGCCTTCGGGTGGCCAGACATAGATGTCTTCGTCAATGGGAGCTTGAATAAAAGCGGAGCTAACATCCAACTTGTGCAAATCCCAGTCACGAACAGCGACAAAGGTCAGAAAGAAACGGATCGTGACGATGTTGGCAACTGGTGAGTAGGTGTCATGATAATCAATGCCGTGAACCTGGGTGTAACCGCGGACGACAAGGCGAGCCTTGTACGATTTGAAGCGGCCAGAGTCATACTTCTTGCGGAGGATCCACTTGAGGGTACAAATGTTGCCAGAAAAAGTCTGAGGGAGGCGAATCACATCCCAACAACCAAGTTGACCAAGAGAGCTGTATTCTTTAGCGATGGCTTGCAACCAACCAGGACGCTCAGGATTGGTCGGAGCTAAAGCTTCACGTAAATGGGTGGAAGTGATAGTGGTTTCGTCAAGGTCTGAATACTGGGACATTTCTTCGGAAGCAGAGTAATAAACGTGTGCATGAGGATCAACAAGGGTGCTAGCTAAACAAAGGGGAAGGAAGACATAATGAACTAACAAACGAAAGCTAACAGAAGAGACATACAAAGAGTGACAGGGGGAAACAGAAGCGACAGAGGAAACAGAATGGCCCGTATCGACATCAGAATGGCCCGTATCAACATCAGAATGGCCCGTATCAACATCAGAATGGCCCGTATCAACATAATGGCCCGTATCAACATCAGAATGGCCTGTATCAACATAATGGCCCGTATCAACATCAGAATGGCCCGTATCAACATGAGAATGGCCCGTATCAACATTGTAACAGGATGAAACATGGCCCGTAAAAGTTTGATTTGTCGACTTTGCGCGGTCGGCCCCGTTTGGCACGACGTAATGGTGCACGTTTCGTATTGGCCGGTAACATTGTAGGCAGTGACGTTTGTGGGGTGATCAGTCCCGATAAGGCCGGCTCCGGAGCATCAAAAAGAGAAGGTATTGGGTTGACGGCCGAAGATAGACGAGGGTCGTAATAAAACAAGTCAGGAAAACGAGAATCTACGAGAGACGGAGGAAGGGATTGGGTGGACAGTGACTTACGCAGAGCGAAATTTTCGTCAAAAACAACATCAATCGAGGTGTGGATGACAGGACCCGTGGGGCGTTGAAGCAATATGCGATATCCAGGGCCGGCAGAGGGATACCCAATGAAGATACCGGTTATAGCTTTGGTAGGCCATTTGTCGCCAGTGAGAATTGCAGCAGGACAGCCCCAAACACGAAGAAAATCGACACGCGGGAGTGTTTCATGTAGCATTTCATATGGCGTCATATATCCAGGATTAGAGGCATTTGGCATACGCTCAGAGATGAAGTCAGCCGTTTCCATGGCCCAACGCCAAAAATCAGGTGGACGGTGCGCATGTACCAAAGAGTGCGAGTAATATCCGCGGTTGCACGATGAGAGCGTTCCACAACACCGGAAAAAGCGTGAGCTTGTGAAGTTTTGGACTGTGCTGCCGGAGCGCGCCGAAGCGCAATATTGTTGCCCAGACAGAAGGTTTCGAATTGGCCCATAAGAGAGCGGTCACGATCGGTGTAGATGAGGGCAACGCGATATCCGAATGGGCGAACCACGGTAGACAGAAAAGTTCGAGTTGTCGAGCGTTCGTAAGGGCATCGTGTCGTGGAGCAAAGTAACGCGTGCGGCGGCGCGTATGATCATCGACAAACGTGAGGATCGCGCGATCGTGATATATGTAGGATGGGACGCCAGCAAACATGAGATCGGCGTGGATAATAAGATAGGGCGCAACGGCACGTGGACGAGACAAAGGCTCGGAGGAAGGAGACGAAGTGGAAGCATGAGCTTTACGTTGGCCAACATGCGCAGCATGCATTTTACCGAGAGCACAAGCAGGACAAAAAGAAAGCGACGCGGAGCTCGGGAAAAACGGTGCGCCGACAGCAAGAGAAGACAAACGCCGAAGATAGGCAGGATTATAATGACCAAGACGAGCATGCCAAAGATCGAAAGTTAGTTGAGTGCGTTGAGACACAGCGGGAAACGCACAAGGATCATGGACACGAGGGGAAGAAGAAAATGCCACAAAAGGTGAAACGTAGTCCGTGTAGGGCGCAGCGGTCGTATTGCCGATCCAACAGACGATCAAAAGAAGACCACAGCGACGAAGCAGGGGAATAACGTGATGCGTTTGGCGGTGACGTAAAATACGTTGCGGATAAGCAGGATCAACGGCCTGAATGGTGTGGCAATCGTAACCAACTTGTTCAAGGGAATGATCCGAAAGAATCCGTTTGTCACCAAGGCCAGGAGAGATGAGGGTATGCGGAAACGCGACATGTATACCATGAGGGGCGGAGAGAGTGGGTGCAGGAGAAGGAAGACCACGATTGTCAAGAGGACCAATTGAAGGGAACGTTAAGTGAGCAGTGCCAGAACCGGAAACAGAGCCAGTGCCGATAGCAGAAGTGATGGAATGCTGTTGAGTGTTGTCCAGGTCAGTGAAGCCAGCGGGAGAATTAAAAGGCTGACGTTGGCGCCGGTATCATAGACAACGAGACGAAGGTTGGTGCTGTGAAGGTAGTCACGCTCACGAGCGGTGAGCAGAGCGTTGGTGGAGGAAAGGACTTGGTGGGGGAGATGGAAAGAAGGTGGAAATTGTAGGACGGGTAGGTGGGTGCAGAAAGGGATGGGTCAGGAAGGGTGACAGCGGTGGAAGGCGGGACAGAGGGTGTGGTGGAGGGTGGCAACGCAAGAAGCGGCGGAGAGGATTGAGATGGTGGCAAGGGTGGATTGGGGATGAAAAGATGGTGTTGGTAGAAGGGTGGATGGGGCCTAGGTGGGTATTGGGGAGTGGACCGAGGTGGGTATTGGGAATGCAACCGACGTGGGTATTGGTGTTGATGCCGTGGGCGGGCGGTAGCTTGTGAGTGCAAATAGCGCTGACGCTTATGACAATCATTCTGGTGATGGCCAGGAATACCACAAAAGTGACAAAGATCAGTATGGCGTTGGCGCTTGCGATGAAGAACCACGTGAAGATGAAGGTGGGTGACGGAATGATGATCGAAAAGAGGGGCGTGGGCTAGAACGTTGTTGAGAGCGCAAAGCATTGAAGCGATGAAAATACTTTTCAGAAGGATGGCGACCATAAAAGTTGGAGCGTTCACGATGACGGGGACTTTCACGGAACGTAGCATGGACGTGCATAGACTTTCTGAAGATAATCAAAAACTTTACTGTGGAGGCGATCAACGAAACCATCATATGTGCGCAATTTAGGATCAAGTGCAATGAGATCTTTAGACAAGAGCGAGTCGGGGATTTTCGTTTGGAGCAGCTGCAATGCAGTTGAGTCAGGGAAATCTTGATGATGCCGAGCAACTTGAACACCAGTGATGAACTTGTTAAGAAAGGACTCAAGTTCATCGATGTTATTGCACACCAAGGAATGCAATGAAGCAATTGCAGACTGAGCGACACGATCTCCATGACCCATGTAAACATCAGTAATGCGTTTGTAAAGCCGCGTGAAGTTCATATCGCGGTTTTCACGGATATCCGCACGATCAGTATCATGCATTGGTAGTGCCATGAAGAGTGCACTGTACCAGCGTTGCTGCTTGAGACCAAATTCTTCTTCAGAGCAGCCAGAAGCGGAAATGCTAGTCCAAGTGTCAGTGGTCAAGATAATGCGATCACCGGTGGAAATGATCATGTTTTCCAAGCGCCGGGCCCAAGGGTGAAAAAGATGTCGCTCACCGCTGAAAGCATCGAGTTTTTGCGAAAGCTTGCTATCCTTAATTTCGATCGAGGACATGATAAACGATAACGAACCGAACACGTAGCAAGGAACTGAAGCCGAGGAGGAGTCGCTGTTGTCCGGGAAGTCAAGCGGTCGTGCGACCGTGACGGACACCAGCTGCTACCATGTTACGAATGGTATGAGGCGTTAGACTAGCGATAGGAGAAAGACGTAAGGATACTGGATACGTGGTGCAGGGGTAAGTGTCATAGCTTCTTCACATTTCCCTTATTATTATTATTATTATTATTATTATTACGACGAAACCCGCATCGATACCGTGTTCGTTTCGAAGTCGAAGGACGCTCCGGAGTCTCAGTGCGACGCGCAGAACCGCTGAAAGCTTGATCACGGCGGGCCTTGTTTTGTCAGCGAACAGTATGTTTGCTCTCTAAGAGTACAAGTTTAGTCAGCCAAGATACGGATTGACTAAACTTAAGTGACCAAACTTGTTGAGGGTTTACGGTGACCAAACATATATGGTGGTTGGAAACTTGACTTTTCCCTTATTATTATTATTATTATTATTATTATTATAATAATAATAATAAAACAAAAACAATTTCACCACTCGATCCTGACTCCTTCGTAAGACGACGACTGCGAGCGTTTGTGGTAGCGCCGACGTCGGTTGACCACGACGCCGAGAAAGAAAACAAGAAATCGCGTGCCCAGACGAAGGTAAACGACTATGAGAGATCGCCGAGTACGCTGTCGCAGCTCAGAGCGCGCAAATGCGAGGCTCCACTTTACTCGATCTAACCAAGATGCCAAGTTCAGCATGTGTGTTCTCGAGGCCGACTTGCAGCAGATGATGTTCGACACGGGCGCCAAGTTGATGGCATGTACAACATGGTCTACAGCGCGACAGCGCTGTCGTTCAAGAGCTATATGCAAGATGCAGCCTTTATGTGCGTGCTGGTCGTTGTGATGTGCAAGTAGACAATACCGTCACGTGTGCTAAAAGGCACACCTGCTCCGAACCTGCTTGCCGACAAAGATCCAGCTATCGCGCGAAGCACTTCTGCGAGGCCGTGTCGGTCCTCATCAAGGGCTTTATGGAGGGCAAGTCAGGCGGCTCGGTGACCGGTTAGCACCCGGAAAGTCCGCGCTGGGATGGGGTTCGCTCGGTTGGGCAGAGCGCGACGGACAGGTCGATTGTTCGTGGACCAACACGTCCGCGGCCTGCGACGCTTTTGCACGACCTCGCACAAGACCGCGCAGTGGCGGTCCACCATCAACAAGTCCGTCCTCGTCCCTCGCCTCTGCCCCAACTGCGTGATTTTCCTCCGTGATTCCGTACCGGCTCCTGCCGCTCCGGCCTGGCTCCCATGCTCGGGAGAGGTCTGAAGTTAGTTAGTTAGTTAGTCAGTCAGGCGGCTCTTCTCGGCATATGCGTTTGATAGACATCTGCAACAATAGACATCTGCAACAATGTCATCCGCTAAAGGCACGAGATGACGAACCGGGATCGTTCGCTGTAGTCTGTCATAAACATCGAACTAATAAGGCGCATCCGAATAATCTTGGGCGACGAAACAGCGTGGTATCAGCGTTGTCTTGCGCAGGCCTTGTTTGTATATGTTGCTCTGCGAGTGTTCGGCATGTTGATGCGCGTGTATGGTCAAACTTGGAGGCATTCAATTTGGTGTGATCAAATTTCGAACAATCACATCAAACTTGTCATATTTTAGACTCGTACTGATGACTGGGTTAGAATTACAGGGGTGGTGTCGGCGATCTTCCGGAACGAGGCTGTCGACGTCTTGACATCCCTTCGCGCCGCAGCTTGTATTTGCCGACTTTCTCGTACAGTGCTCGACGGTGCGGCAGCAGCTCCCGGGGAGATCTTGCGGCAGGGCGGGGTTGTCGAGATGCGCGAGGAGGAGGAGGATAAGGAGGTGTTCTCTTACGGTCGTGCGAGTTGTTTATGCTGGCGTAACGGCACGTGCTCGCGTTGCCGTCCCATGATCAAGCTGGACAGCTAACTCCGGATCGGGTACGCGACGGTGAGGAACTCCTGAACGTGGTCCTGTACGGTCCCGCACAAGTGTGGGACTACAATCTTTGGGTTCTCGAGGGGCGTTGCTCGCGCAGTTTCTCGAGGTCGTCGAGTTTCGCGTTCTCGACCCCGAGTCGATTATCAAAGACGCTCCCTCTCGGATTTTGGGATGCAGAATGCGGTGATCCGTCTCACGCAGTAAGTCTGGTGTCCGATGTCCTCTTGTTGCTGAAGAATGACGCACGACCACGGCAACACCACCATGGAGAGTCGCGGTTTGGGTGGCTTCTACGAACGATGGAAGGTACGAGAATGGGCCCAGCTTAAATACGCCAAGCCGTGGGAATCTGCTCTCGAGGCCGCGCTTTGCTACCCGCTCTCCTTGCGTATCGCCGCGCTGTCTTAGGATGGACCTCCTTCTAAGGCGGTCATGGGAGGGTGCCCATGCCGCGCGTGTAACGCGACGGTAGATTCTGCGTGGCTGCAGCACCTAGCTCTCGTTTTTAAAGCATTTTCGCACCAAAAGCGCTCACGCGCCCCCTTGAAAAGCCTTCTTAAGTTTTCCTAACTACTAATCGACAGATGTTTGTCTGTCTGTTTGTTTGTCCCTCGATTTAGGGTAAGGATCAGGTAGGCCCGCGAGCCACACATTGATCCTCCAAGCCGTCTACGGCGACCTCGCAGACTGTTTCCACGACCCGCGGCGGCTCTTTCAGCGCGCCATTCTCACGCCCCGTCGAAACGATGTTGTCGATGCTGACAACGCGCGCATGACCGCGGCCTTTTTTTCCCGAAGACGAGGCGTCGGAGTTCTTTTCGGCCGACTAGGTTGGGTCGGAAGCCGACGCCTCGCTCTTTACAGTCGAGTTTTGAACTCCCTGACAACCAACGGCATGCTGACTTTGATCGCGAGCTTAAAGTCTTCGCAACCTCGACCCGTCGCACGGCCACTGCAACGGTACCAGATACATGATCGATCGTGTCGTTGTCACCGAGGTTCCTCCAACCTGTATCCCGTAAGGCCCGCCGACGCCAAACGATCACCAAGAGCCAGGGCCAGACGCCCCGCGAGGTCGGCGTCCTCTTGGCGAAGCCCGTCTTCTGCCACGTCCAGCTCTACGTGGCTCTCTGTCGATCGGCAACCCCGAGGATATCCTCTTCTGAGTCGACGACTCCACCCTACCGAGGATATCCTCTTCTGAGTCGACGACTCCACCCTACCCCACACGTGCTGCGCATACCGATAAGCCCCCTCCCGGCGTCTACACGCGCACTGTAGGTGAACTTACTGGGACCAGGTGAACTTACTGGGGTTTGAGATTGGGACTAGGTGAACTTAGTGACCAGGTGAACTTACTGGGACCAAGTGAACTTACTGGGGTTTTTAGAGTGAACGCAAAGGATAGCGGCGTGTGCGGATCAAAGCAGCTTAGATTGGCGGAGGTGAGAGCGACGAGCTCGAAGGAGAGTGGGGTGAGTGGGTGTGAGCACGAGTGGGCTTACGCCGAATTTACTGGGGTTAGAGATTGGGACTAGGTGAACTTACTGGGACCAGGTGAACTTACTAGGGTTAGAGATTGGGACTAGGTGAACTTACTGGCCTGCACTTGTATTTAAAAAGCCGAAGTTTGGTCAATACTGTGGATGTTTGAGGAGTAGTGATCAAACTTGTTGACCAAACTTACAAGGAAATTAATCAAACTTGAAGAGTTGATTGATCAAACTTAATGCAACTTTGGAGTGACCAAACTTAACTGACAAAACTTCTATGGAAAGTGACCACACTTG
Organism: Chrysophaeum taylorii; assembly: GCA_029834535.1. Classification (NCBI taxonomy): domain Eukaryota; class Pelagophyceae; order Pelagomonadales; family Pelagomonadaceae; genus Chrysophaeum; species Chrysophaeum taylorii. The sequence continues at coordinate 44,467 of JAQMWT010000092.1, forward strand.
TGAGTTTTTCCATAATCATACATCAAAATCGAGCAAACATGAAAGAAATTCAACCAAACTTTTTGACCAAACTTGACCGATCCCTTATTATTATTATTATTATTAGGCCGGGGTCCGCGCTCATTCATCACTGGCCGGGGGGTGCCGAGGCGTCGGAGACGACGAGGACGCCGTCGGGAAAGCGCGTGCGGGACCGGCCGTCGGCGTCAACAAACTTGCGCGTGCCGTCGGGAAAGCGAATGTCCTTGCTGCCGTCCTTGCGATGGCGTTCGATCTGGCCGTTGGGGAACTCGAATATCTCGATCTCGTTTTCCGGGTCGGTCGTATGCGTGGTGCGGGCGTCGGCGTAAAAGTAGACGATGCGTCCCGTCTTGGCGTCGGTGCGCTTGACGTCGCCGTTGGCGAAGTTCACGACCACCGAGTCACCGTCGACAGTCTTCGTCGTGCCGTTCTTGTAGACGACCTCCCGCTTCCCGTCGGCGAACACCCGCTCGCGGATCCCGTCGCGCACGGTGCGCCAGGGCGGTTCCTCCTCGCTGCCCCGAGGTTCTCGCCGACCTGCCGGGTCCTCCTCTTGTCGCTGTTGCTCGACAACGAGTTTGTTGGACGAGGAGGAGGAGGAGGACGACGACAGAGCGGCCGCCGCGGCGTCCGTTTCCGCGACCGCGGGTCGTTTTGGTCGCTTGGCCTGGTCGAGCTGCGCGGCCTCGGCGGCGCGGACGGCCGCGGTCAATTCCTTGATTTGGTCGTCCTGGGCCTGGATCTTCGCCCGGAGCGCGCCCTGGCGCGCGAGCGATTTTTTGTGCTTTTCCTCTCCCGCGAGCTTGAGCTTCTCGACGGTCGCGCGCATCGCGTCGATCTCCGCCTCGACGGCGGCCTTGTCGTCGGTCGACCGCTCCCTCGCCTCGGCCGCCGCGAGTTCGGCCTTCTCGCGGTCGATTTTACGCTGGGCTTTCTTAATTTCGGCCCGCTTTGTCTCGGCCCAGCGCTCGACCTCCTCTCTCTCCGATCGGTGCTTGCGCTCGAGATCCCGCACCTTGGCCTCGGCCTCGCTCAGCTGCCGCTCGAGCCGCCGCTTGGCCGACCGGAGCCTGTTCCGCTCCTCCGTCACTGACGCGAGCTCCGCCTCGAGCGCTGCGACCTCGCTCCGCAACGCCTCCGTCTCCTTCCGCCGTTGCTGCTCTTGTTGCTGCTGTTTATGCTTCTCGTCAGCTCCTCGTCGCCGCGCCGCGGCACGAGGGGGGGGTGCCTCTTCCACCGCCAATGGTGGCCTCGCGAATTTTTGCTCGGCCTGCACGAAGGCCTCGAGCGCGGATCGCTCGTGCTCCTCAAGCTTTTTGTACTGCTTGCGCAGCACTTCGAACGCCACCTCGTCGCCACCCTGCTCGGCGCGAGAAGAAGAAGAAGAAGAACACGAACAAGAAGACGAAGAAGCAGCAGCAGCAGCAGCAGAACCGGTCGTCGACGGTGGTGGACCGCGCTCGACGGGCCGGTGCTGGCCCCCGCTCTCGGTGCGGGAGATCATTTGAAAAAAAAAACTACTACTTACCCTCGAGTGTGAGAGACCCGACCGTTGCACAGCCGTCAACGGTCCGTCCTTCCGCAGCCCGAGCCGACTCGCGATCTTCAACCTCTCGAGCATACAAGCACAATGATGAAGCTCGTCGTCGCCCTCGCCCTCTCAAGCGCCGCCGCGTTCCAGGCCCCCGTGGGCACCTCCAAGCCCGCGGCCCTCAAGGGCGCCCCCGTCGACGAGTTCGAGGTATTATTTCTGTCTTGTTTCTTCTTTGTGGAGCCCACCTCCTCGAAGAGAATGTATCGTCGTCGCAGGTGGGCGTGCAGCCGCCGGCCGGGTTCTTCGATCCTTTGAACTACTGCGAGACCCAGCCCGAGTCCTTCGCGCGGCGCCGCGCCGTCGAACGCAAGCACGGGCGCGTCGCGATGATGGCGATGGTCGGGTGCCTCTTGCACAACGCCGACGTCGAGTTCCCGGGATACCTCTCCAAGTCGCAAAACCTCAAGTTCTCTGACATCCCGAACGGCCTCTACGGCATCACCAAGGTCCCCTCGGCCGGCCTCCTCCAGATCGCCATCTTCGTCGGCTTCATCGAGCTCTTCTGGTGGCCCGCATCTAACTACTCGGGCGACTACGGCTGCGGCTTCTTCGGCGCCAAGTACGAGGGCGAGGAAAAGGTCAAGAAGCTCAACGCCGAGATGGCCAACGGCCGCCTCGCGATGCTCGGTGAGATTATTTGTTGTCGGGTGGTCACCGACAAAACCATCTTCATTTTCGCAGGCATCGCCGGCGCCATGCTCGCCGAAGGGTGAGTTTGTTGTCGCTGTTGTTTGGAACAAACAACGTGCACCCCCTATTGCAGGCAAACCGGCCAGACCCTCCAGGAACAGCTCCTCGCCCTCAACTTCAACCCGTTCGCCTAAAAAAATGATGTGTGCTCTCCTCCTAGCTGCCCTTGACAGACGAACAACAAACTTGTGGACGTCACCATCGTAGCTGTGTGTCGTCGTCTTTGCGGCAGCGAGGATCAATTCATTTTTAAGAAAATAATAAAAAGCGAGCCACTCTATCTCTGAGGAAGAAGGAAGGCACGTGGACATTTGTGATGACTCAACAACCAGAGGCCCTAATAACGTAACGTTAGTTGTGGGACGTATCACATTTTTCGAGTTGCAGAAAGTGGTGAAACTGTGGAAACTGCGTGTGGCCTCCTCTGACTCCAATGGAGGCATCGGAGGGTGCGGAGGAGGAGTCCCCGAGGCCCAAGTGGTGGCTGCTGCACGCGACCAACTACCTGGTGATGGGTGTGTTCGTGGGGTCTGTCTTTTACCACATCCGCGAGTCCAAGGGCTCGCGATTCCAGCGCGACGCGAGCTCGCTCCTCCCAATGCTCCTCATCTGGTCGGGGTGCATGGCCTACTTCTTCGGATTTTTCGGGATAAGCTTCGTCGACAAGGACGAGGACCTGGACGTCCAGCTCGAAGAGGCCGCGCTCGAGGACTGGCGCCGCGAGGTATCGTCGGACGGCGCGAAGAAGAGCGCGCCGCCGCCGCCGCCCGCTCGAAGGAAGAAGAGGCTCGCGGCCGTCGCCGAGGAGGACAACGGCGGCGGCGCCACCACGGTTATTCCGGCGTGCTCCTCCGCAAAAAAGGCCCCTTCCTCGTCGGAGCCGCCGTCGTGGACCGAAGCGATGTCGCGGATGCGTGTCGAGAAGGACGCGGCCCGCGCCGAAGCGGCCGTTGCGGGAAAAGCGACTCACCTCGCGAGCGCCGTCGGGCCCGTGTGCGTCGACGGCATCGAGGTGATCGTCCCGCTGGCCGGCGCCTCCCTCGAGTGCCGGCGTCTCGCAGACCGCGGCGCTCGAGCGCTTCACCTTTGCGGCGGCGCGAGGACGTCCAAGCTCGACGGCAGGTCTGGAAGAAAGGCCTCGTTCAGCTGCTGCGTCGCGGCGCCCACGGCCGCCGCCGCCGAGGCTCTCGCCACGCAGGCCGAGGCGGCGATCGCGGTCGGCCGGTGCGTTTACGTCGCGCGCGACGACCTCGCCGACGCTCGGCGAGCCGCCGACGAACTCGCTAAACTCGGCGGCGCGTTCGTCGCCGGCGTCGCCGCCGCGTCCCCCACGCCCGACGGCGCCGTCGTCGCCGAGGCCACGCTCCCGGGACCCATAGTGCGCCGCGTCCTCGGGGCCTCGGTCTCCGACCTCTGCGCGGCCATCGCGCGACGCGAACTCGCTCGCGACGCCGCGACTTGCGCGAGAGGAGCTTCTCGTGCGCTCGAGCCGTGGACGCGCCGCTCCCTGGTCGCCGACGCCCTCGACGCCCTCGCCTCGGCTGTTGGCGAGCCCCTCCCACCCATCAGCGCCGTCGGCCGTCTCGCGATCGAGGCCGTCAATCGCAACCGAGACCTCCACGTCTCCATCTCCGTGCCCGCGATCGCGCGTAGGGCGTTCCCCAAGCCCGGCACCTTTCTCGACCTCGTCCACGACGACGACCGCGTCAAGCTCGACCGCGTGCTCGCAGCCACGCTCCTTGGTCTCGACCTCGCACAACTCGCCGCCACCGTTCTGCCGACTCCGCCCAAGGCGCGCTGCGGCTGAGATCGATCTTACGAACGAAGGAAGGAAGGAAAGAAGAAGGAGCCGCGTCTCGTGTGCATTATCATCGACGGCAATAAGGCTCAAGTATCGGCATGTGGCTTCGCGCGTCTTTCTTTTATACGTCGACGACTGCGTGCTCGCCGCCCTCCTCCCGGCACATATCCCCTATTGCGAGCGACCGATCTTCTCGAACTACGCTCTTCATGCGTGGATCTATGCGCCTTCTACATCCGATGTTCGCGATCTCATCGTCTTAGCTTGAAATTTATCTATAATATTGCGCGCGAGAAGACTCGCGCGCGGGGTCGGCACCACGCTTCGTGATCGGCGCTCGGGGAACTGCGGTGCTTTGTGGCGGAAGGGTGCGCCAGCGACCCTGGAATTTCCCCAAGCCGCGGAAAGCTCCCCCGACCGCAGAGCTTCGTCCCGGGACTTGCTAGCAATCAAGACCGAGAACTAGAAGGTTCTTCCCCGCCGGAGGGGGGCGGACTGCTATCTGGCGGCCCCGATATTGTTTGTAGTCCGGAGAAGCAGCTCTGTGTTGGACGGACGTACTTTGGGCTGTCTCCGCAGCAGCAGCTGCATGCTAGCAACCGAGCTTGCCGAAGAAAAGGTGAACTAAAAAAGCACCGAAAGAACGCGGCTTGCTTGTCTGCGGTAGCCAGAGAGAAGAAACGCGTGGTACATGAATTCCAAAACAAAAATTACCTACCTTCGTGCCATACAGCGCGCTTCTTCCGATGTTGCACTTAACTCCTATTCTTCACAGAATGGAATCGCCACCCGCCGAAGATATGCACACCTCCTAGTGCGCCCACCTCCAAACGTCCCCGCGGGTTCCCACAGTTCACGTACGGCCGTGGTCTCGACAAAGCACTCTGTTAATCCAACATCTGCAAATTCAACAAACTGACGAAGACCTGGTACTCCCTCTCGCTCAAAACGTGACACGCGGCGCCAAAAAATCAACTCGCCCTCAATCCCCCTTTCTACCCCCCGCTGTCTCCCTGCCCAGTGACTCTGATCCCACGCGCCACAGCGCTGTGGGGTGATTAGCCTGCGCCCCATGCCCTGGGCTGGCCTCTACTTCTAATTGTGAGCTTCACAGAATGATGATCTGCCAATGTTCCACCAAAACACTGAACAACATGACCTGTTGGTTTTAGTCGAGTTTATGAATTGCAACAATGGCGAACGGGACCGCGGAGTCGGAGGTGGCGTGCTCGTCGATCTTTCTTCAACTGCGTCATGATCGAGGTCTTAATAGGTAATGGAAGCGCAATCTTTACCCCAACCCAACCGCCCGAGTCTTGACACTGTGTCAAGTGGAGAAGCAGGGGTCGCCGACTTACCGTCAAGTGTGACCTGTGGAAGTCGGCGGGCAGCGCAGTCAAAACGAAATCAGTGCACCACGGAAACCTCGATTCTAGGGATTTCGCCCAGAGGATGTTGTTCTATGTCCGAGCGATGCGGCAAATTGCGTCGGAGAATCCACGAGAACCGCATCCAATCGTTATTGGTAAAAACCGCAAGTTCGTCGTCGAAGACTGCCGCATAGCTTTGTCACCACCGCCACCATCTTTAAGCCCGACACCAAGTCAAAGACATTCTTCGTTTCTGGGTCGCTCGGGCCAGTTAGGTTGGCTATGGCGTCAGACGAAAGGACTCGGAGAGATCGACCCAGAAACGGAAGGGGCGGAGCTCTTGCGACCGAGGGTTTCTTCTGCGAAATGTCGTCTCCCTAAGCCTTCATTACGACTTCATTGAAAAGCCTTTAAACGAACGACTACCGCTACGGCCCAAATACGCACGAAACGTACCTAATTGGGATACTGATTGCGTTCTTGCTGAGCGGGTGGCACCTACATCCTCTCGGCATCGTCGTCAGGTCGCTACATTCCTCACGTGTCGGCATTGGCAACTATCGGCATAGATTGTGGGAAGTGCGGTGACGCCAAACAAGCAACAGTCTCCGATAATGATTTTGGCTCTTAGTCATAGCGAGCACGAGTTGGATGACGGTCCAGCCCCCTACTCAAAAATCCGAATGCTTCTGAGACCTACCGCACCTAAAATACCGGTATGAAAGGTCAGGGTTTAGTACTTTAGTACATGTTTTAAACCGGTTTAAAACCGGATTCAACTTGGATTTACCGGTTTAAACATCTTCTCGCATCCGGTTGACACCGAAACGCTCAGAAAACATTGCAGGACGTCAGTTTGTGGTCAGGGAGCATTCTCTCTTCCATTTCTCTTCTGTGCCACACGCTCGCAGCCTCCTGTTGCAGTTGCACACGCCGGTGACCGCTATGGTGACCATGTCCAGGGGGAGACGGCCCAGGAGTTCGGTGAGCGACTACGTGATCACAACGCCTAAGGGCGACGGCACGTTCGAATGGAGATGCGCGGCACGCGGCTGCATGCACGCACGCACGGGTAAAAAGTTCAAGCCAACTCAATGGGACTCAATGGGTTGAGCACATCGTCCTGGATTGCAATCACACACCCGATGGCGTTAAGTGCACGCTCGCGAGCAAGTCGTCTGCTAAGAATATCTCGGGGTCTGTATGGGCCACGAATAAGCGGCCCGCCGCTGTCCACAACCTTCGCGCCTCGACAACGACATCGTCCGCGCCTTCGTTGTTTCCGGAGACTGGGACGGCTCCGTCGCAAGTCGTGTCAAAGCAAGCTATAGTCACGGAAGTCACTGACAGGTGTGATACGCGCCGTACCAAACTTAACAACGAGAAGATCACTAAATTCATGGTTGGTTGCGCTCTGCCTTTCAGCATCGTCAACACCTTTTTCTTCATCGATATGATCAAGGCGCTCGACGCGGCCTACGTCAAGCATTTGCCCAAGTCCGAGGCCTTTCGGCGCACGTGGGCGCGACGGCTTTTAGAAGAGACCGTACATAATATCAACATGATGTTGTTCGCCACCGGCAACTTCGGTCGAACCATTGGGTTCGACGGCGCTTCAAAACCGACGCGTCAGCACTCAACTACTCGGGGTTAGCACGAATAGTGTGTGCATGGTGAGGCTGACGTGGCGGTTCGAAACCTAAACCCCCCAAGTTTGTGCCTCGTTATTTACCGGAAAAAAAAAAGAAAAAATCCTGGTTTAAACTACCCCGTAAAAAACCGAGAGGTGCGGTAGTTCTGACTGCCGTTGTGGACTTTTCCTGGTTCTCGGCTGGATTTTTTTTCTGAAGTTCTGAAATGTAAGTGCAACACGTAATTCTCACTAAAACTTAGTAAAGAGAAGCCGAAACGTAAAAAAATCTCTGATCCGACCCATCAGTTCGAAATCAGAGCAGAGCTTTAAAAGCACGAAGGCAGTTCGAGTGTCGAGCAAAGAAAGAGTTTCAAGATAATAATATGGGGAACCAGTGCTGCGGCTCTTCGGGACCGTTGCTCCAAGTCATCGATGGCGTCCATTTGTGCGTGTATTGTAACCGCCGAGCATTTGATGAAAAACTACGTAGGCCTTTGGACGAGCCCGCAACGAAACGGGTAGCGAAGGTCTTGGACCTCAACATCCAGACGAACGTCCCCGTGATTCAGTTTGCCTTGGAGGGAGTGGGAAACTTAGAGAACCAACCAAAGACAGGTGAGTTCGACAGCGCGCAGAAGGCACTACGCGATGTGATGAAGATTTCTGTACCCGAGAGACCCAACTACAAGTACTTTGGGTCGAAAAACTACGAGACGCTGTTGTGCTTGCTCGCGAAAACAAATCCGTTTTGGGCGAGCGCTTTGACCTTCAAACATGGGTCCTTTGAGCTGAAGGCGTACGATCCGGAAGAGACCAACAAGTCCCTTTACCAAAAGATGATGGAGACGATGCACGGTGCGGGTCACAAGGTCAACGTCAAGTTCGACGATCGCCTCACAAAGATCACGTCAATTCAAGTCTTCGATGACTTAGAAGGTCAGGAATTGACCGCCGCCACCGATAAAAATCGCTACGCGTCCGCGGTCCTCTACAACATGGTGTTCTACGCGTCTGCCGTGCACGCGACGATGCACGTCTTCCACCTGATCATGACGTCGGCGTTCGCCGTCGCGAGCACGGGCTTCGACCCGCTCAACAAACTCGCAGAGATGTACGACGGCAACGTCCCGGTCAAATACGTCGAGGTCGGCTTGTTGCTCGTCGGGGACGTGGACAATACGTCGGCAATCATTACGGGCAGGAACGGCTTCGGGAGCTCGCAGGCCATCAGACCCATTTTGAAAGAACTCTTTGTCAGCTGGGCCTCATGCAAGACTGCGGATGCCTTCCTCAACAACTTTCTGCTTGCCAAGATTCCGCATCACAAGCGCGACACCGTCCTCGTCGAGTTCAAGAAGCACTCGAGCCTCATCGAAAACTTCGCCGGCGGCTTGGCGACCGCCGTGAGCGAGTTGGACGTTACGAAATTCAAAAAAACCGAAAGCAATTTGAAACAGTACCTGTCAAAGTGCGGCGATGACTTTGAGTTTGCCACAGACTCGCTCAAGAGCTGGTTCGAGATTATGTCGGTCACCGGGATAATGCACGGCACGACACTATCCTACAGTCGCTTGATTGCCGTTCCCGACGTCTTGCGCTGGCGCAATGTACTCTTTGATACCTGGGACTCCAACGACAAAAACCTCCTTTCTACCGGATTGGGCACTATCGTCGGGATGGAGCAAGATCGCTACGTCATGTCGAGCAAGCCTGACAAAATAAGTTTCCACCCCAAAATTCAAGTCGTCCTCGAGAGCTTCGACGCAAAAGCGTCCGCCCTCAAGGAAGCCTACAAGAACGAGCTTCTCGAGCGCCCCGACGTCGATGACGTCGGATTCGTGCTCTCAGACTATTGCACCGATGGCTTCGACGGCAAGCAGCTCACCATCGCCACCTACATCTGAGCACGAAAAAAACCAAGGAGGATGAAGCTTCGTCTCTGAATTCGTATTCCTTCCGTACTCGCTTACCCACTCTCCCTCTCGCGTGCACGTCGGCAGTGGTGGCCGACTCCCGTACTCGTCTATTCATCTCCATCCAAAAAACTTGATGGCCGCCACGCCCTCTTGCCTTGCTCGCCCGTCCCCCTGTCATTCCCTAAATTACTCTACCTTTGCTTGATCATGTCGAAGTTTGGGTCAAATACGTCTCGCTCGGGCCGACAATGCCCTTGGCTCTCCACTATCGCAGGGATTCGTATGGATTCGTGGGGTCATCCGCGCAATGTGCTCGCTTCTATGTGCTGCCCTAATAGTGTCGGCTTTTTCTCGAGGGTTATTTCGGGTAGGCCCATTGGATTCCCCGACACACGCGCCTAGTTTCCCCATGGCTTCCGAGAGATTGGGTTTGCGTTGTACTCGTCGATGGCGCTCGGGTTAGAGGAGGGTGCACGTAGATGAAGACGCTGCTGCGCCCTCAACTCTTACATAAATATTTCAAGAACGCGCGCGCGCGAGCCGTAGTCGCATAGGGGCTATTCTCGGAATTCCATCTCGAGCGTGAAAGCATCCTTTGTTGCCTTAGAGGGCACTAGGATGGAACCGCGGCTTTTCGCGACAGGCCCTGGGCCGGTCAAAGTGCCCCGGGGGGGTATGTGGAAAAAAAAGCAAGCGAAGAACTTTTTATGCACACCTAGGTATCACGGGCAGCCCCACCCACTCTGCCCGCGCGTAGCAGGACGTCGCACTTCGTCGCACATACGCAGGGCGGCAGCGCGCGTACGACCTGCGGGTGGGGCCCCTCCTCTCTTCGCCTGCCCCGCGGCTCGGTGATGACCCCGACCAGGCCTCGGGATACATCCGCCTTTCAGACACCATTATCGTAGTCACACATCCTCCCAATCGACTAAGCGCCCTGAGCTCGAGCAGAGTGGTCCCGATCGCGCCCCCACCCATCTTAAGTTGACCTTAAATACTCCCTCTTAGCAGTCGACGAGTTTCGACGGGCTAAAGCTCATCGACAGGTATCCAAGGACACCAAAAAAAAATCCTCGGCATACGGGGAGCTCCAGAAAGTGCTAGCCACGGGAATAGGCGCCGCCGGAGCTAAGGAGCAGCGCCGCTGGGTCGAGGGAGGTCCAGTGGGTGTCTGAAGAACTTGCATGAGGGCAACTTGATGCAAAGAATCTCGTAAGCGGCATAGTTGAAGCTCCCTCGCGCGCGGCCGCCCTTGCGGTTCTGGACTCGCCTCGTCAGCAAGATCTGGCGCACATTGACGCCGATCTCCTCGTTACCGACCACCTTCTGTACCCGGTTCGTCTAGAGCACCCAATCAACCAGGGCGTTCTCTTCGAGAGCAGCGATTGGATTAGTCACGGCGCTCCATCTCGGCGTCCTCCTGGAAGACCACTCGCCCCTTGAGCCGGTCGTGGAGCTGCTTCGCGGTGATGACACCCTGCCACTCCGAGTGCTTGGTCAAGCACCTCTTCGCCCCGACGCCGTTCTCCTGACAGTACTTGACGGCTTGCGCGAAGCTCTGGTGCGCACTGCGAATACAAAGTAGTTTGTATAAGTGCAGGCCAGTAAGTTCACCTACTCCCAATCTCTAACCCCAGTAAGTTCACCTGGTCCCAGTAAGTTTCATATGAGTTCACCTGGTCAGTAAGTTCACCTAGCTCACACCAACTCCTTTGAGCTAGTAAGTTCACCTGGTCCCAGTAAGTTCACCTACAGTGCGCGTGTAGACGTCGTGAGGGGGCTTATCGGTATTGCGTAGCACGTGCGGGTTAGGGTGGAGTCGTCGACCCAGATGAGTATATCCTCGGGGATGCCGATCGACAGAGAGCCACGTAGAGCTGGACGTGGCAGAAGACGGGCTTGGGAAAGAGGACGCCGACCTCGCGGGGCGTCTGGCCCTGGCTCTTGTTGATCGTTTGGCGTCGGCGGGCCTTAAGGGATCCAGGTTGGAGGAGCCTCGGTGACACGACACGATCGATCACGTATCTGGTACCGTCGCAGTGGCCGTGCGACGGGTCGAGGTTGCGAAGACCTTAAGCTCGCGCTCAAAGTCAGCATGCACTTGGTTGTCAGGGAGTTGAAAACTCTACTGTAAAGAGCGAGGCGTCGTCTTCCGACCCAGCCTAGTCAGCCGAAAAGAACTCCGACGCCTCGTCTCCGGGAAAAAAAGGCCGCGGTCATGCGCGCGTTGTCAGCATCGACAACATCGTTTCGACGGGGCGTGAGAATGGCGCGCTGAAAGAGCCGCCGCGGCTCGTGGAAATAGTCTGCGAGGTCGCCGTAGACGGCTTGGAGGATCACTGTCTGGCCTCGCGCCTACCTGATCCTTACTCTCGCGCCTACCTGATCCTTACCCTAAATCGAGGGACAGACAGACAACCCACCCACATCCTTCATGGTCCCCACACACACCCCCCCCCTCTTAGCAGTCGACATTTAAAGACAGACAGACAGACAGACAGACAGACAGACAGACAGACAGACAGACAGACAGACAGACAGACAGACAGACAGACAGACAGACAGACAGACAGACAGACAGACAAACAAAAAAACATCTGTCGATTAGTAGTTAAGATGCATATTAAAAGGGAGGGCATAGACTTTCTAGGCTAATTGGATGACTGGGGGTGTTGCGTTTGGTTTAGTAGTTTACTTGACGAAACTATGGTGGTCAATGAGGATTATTGGAAGGATAGCTACCACAGCCTGCGTGCGCAGCATTCTGAGTTGCAGCGCAAGTATCACGAGCGAACGGAAGAGCTTAAGCGGACCAATGTCCAGCTGTCCAAGGTGGAGACCTTGTTGCGCCTTAAAGGGCAACTCGAAGTAAGGGAGGTCGGCGCAGATGATCTCTCGGTAGCATCCGCGGGGAAGAGCAAGTTGGAACGGCGGTGTGGTGAACTCGAAAAGAGATATCAGGCTGCTCAACGAGAGCTGGAAAAGAAAACGCGCGAGGTAGCGGTGCTGAAACGAGCTGCTCGGAGGACGGCACAGACGCCGCCTCTCTCAGCCGCGGCGACGGATCAGCCGTCGAAGGTGGCAACCCTGGTGTCGCGATTCAAGGCGCGAGTCGAAGATGCCGAGGCAGAACTAGACCGGGTTCGCAACGAGAATCGCGAGCTGCGAGAAACACTTCGGAAGAGAAGACCGCCAATGGAAGCGGGCGCGCCGCCCGTCGTCGAACGGGCGGCGTCGTCGAAGGCGCAAGAAGAGGCGGCAATGGCCCTGCGCGAGGCAAAGGCGGAAACGCATCATCTGAAACTTCGTTACGAGGCACTCGAGCGAAAGTCTCGGGCACAGGCGGAGATCCAGAAGGGCAGCTTGGACCAGCTCGAAGATTACAACGTGCGGCTTCGGGACTTGAGGAGCCAGCTCAGCGAGGCGATTGTCGCGAAGGATGACGCGGAGGCACGTGCGGCGTCGTGCAACGACTTGCGCGAACGTGTTGCCATGCTTCAGGACACGAACGGCCGGCTCGAGGCGGAGATCGAGAAGCTGTGTTCTTCGCCGTTCATCGCCGAAGCCTACGACCAGGCAGAGCGCGTCGCGCGGCTCAAGGAGCTCGAGACGCAGGCGCGCCACGACAAAGCCAAGATCGAGAAGCTCGAAGAGGCGAAAGTACGCCTCGAGCATGAAGCGAGTCGGCTTGGCGTCGATGCCGAGCGCGTGGCCGCCGAGAAGAACGACGCCGAGCGCCGCCTGTCCGAACTGCAACGTGATGCACCGAGGCATGCTTCTCCACCCACGACGGCTGTTCCAACGACGTCAAAAGTTGGCAGCGAGCTCGATAGTCTGGAGAATGTCCTTACTCACGTCAGGCGGAAGCAGGATCTTGACTTCGATCTCCCATATCCCGACTTGGTGAAGCCGAACGTCGAAGGGGACGACGACGCAACGACGGCAAAGCTGCGGGATCAGTACCTCTCTGCCCGCTGCGAACTCGACCGTCTGGATAAAATGCTCCAGGTGCAGATGTCGATCAATCGCGACCTGAACACCGAGCTCGATCGCGCGCGGTCGAGACAGACTGCTGAGACGAAAGAGCTCGTGCAGAAGATCGAAGACGTCGAGGCACTCGCGACGCGCCGCTTGAAGCGTATTACGATGCTCGAGGCGCAGGTCAAACAAGCGCGATACCACGGTGTGGGGAAGCAAAGCCGACGCGCAGAATTGCTAAAAGACAGCGGAGATGACAGAAGTGAAGCGCTGCTTGCAGAAGCTGGAATGCTCGCAGCTGACGAAAACATGGCGGAAGTCTGGATCGTCGAAGTCGAGTACGAAGAAGGTGTCGTCGTCGGCGACACGTCGACGTTCGCAGTCGTCGATTTCTACATTTTCGAATCCCAGGCCACACCCTGGCTCCCCGGTGCACGCCCCGAGTTTGACTTTGCCACCACCTACAAAATCCGCGTGGACGACGCTTTCCTGCGATATCTCGCGACCGAGGTGCTCACAATCGAGGTGTGCGAGGCAAAACGCGCCGACTATACCGTCGTAGCCAAGGGAGCAATTCCGCTCGCGCCGCTTCTCGACTCGCGTCCGACGATCGTCGTAGATCGTTGCCAGTTGCGCGCGCCGCGCACCGGCAGGTTGCTGGGCTACGCGCGTATCGAAATAAGACTCGCGCTGCCCGTAACCGAGCTCTACCAGCTCTTCCTCGACAGCCACCCGCGTGAGCGTCATCAGATCGAGCAGGCCGCGTTGGCCAACTTGGAGGCTGAGGAGGAAAAGCGACCGACACAAGCATCTCGTGTGGATTCGTCATCTTCGTCTGGTGCAAACGAGATCGAAATCGTCGTGCACTCAGCGTCCGACTTGGGTCTTCGAGACGACGGCGAGCCGCCGTCACCGTACGTGCACTATCAACTCCTAGAGTTCCACGACACCTTTACACCAGTGTGCGCAGCGACAACTGAACCCACGTTCGAGCACCTCGCCACGTTCCCATTTGCCTCGACTTCGCAGTCGCTCGCGGTTCTCCGGACGGAGCGCTTGATGTTTACAGTTCTCGACTTTAGCGAGGACGACAACGTGTTGATCGGCACCGCTGAGCTCAGCCTCTCGTCCTTGGCAGATGGAGAGCGCGTCGTCTCAAATTTGAACCTCGTGTCCGAGGCTTCTGGGCGACGCGTTGGCGGTCTGCGAGTGGCCGTAACATGGCGACATGATGTGGTGTTGCAGCAAAAGCATCATGCGCTCACGGTGGATGAAATCGCATGGGTACTTGGCGAGTTTTCACGTTACGAAGACGGACAAGTTGACTACATTACGTTTCTGCGCGCCCACGACGTGCCGGTTGCGGCACAAAGAGCGACGACCAAACTGCGCTCGTTCGTCGAGCGCGCGATGGTCGCCGGGGATAATTTAGAGCTCTTCGACCGCCTGGACCTTCGCATGCTCACGGAAGACGAGTTCGCCACGCACATGCTTGAGAAGGGTGCTGATGTTCCCGGCGACGAACTGTTCGCGTTCTTGCGATGGGCGCGCAAGGCGAACGTTGATTTCGACACCCCAGCGCTTGTCAAACTCCTCACGGCGAGACCGACAACGCTCGAGAGCGTCGCGAGGTCGAAAATATCGAAGCAGCTTGATTCGGTCCGACGCCAAGGCGCTGACCCCATGGTACCATTCGAAGGATATGACCGCCTCAAATGCGGCCGTCTCCCGCGATCAGAATTCAAGAGAGCCCTCCGCGCAGTCGGGATCGACGTCGTTCAGCAGCCTGCCGACAGCCCATCACCTCGCATGAGGTCGACGTCTCGTGATATCCCGACCTTCGCACCGACGGCAAAGCTGGTACCGCGAGATGGAGACGACGACGTCGCAGGCGAGATACCAAGCGGGGGAGAGCGGCTCTTGTTCCAAGAGCATCTTCGACGCGTTACTACCCCGATCGCGGAGGCTCCTGTGCCCTCGAAGATTGCTACCGCGCGCGAAGTCACTGCGACTGCGCGCGAAGTCGTTCGCCCTCGGGTGCATCGCCGGGGTTTTTAAAGTCGACTCCTACAAAAGGGGAGGGTAGGAATGCCGGTCCTGGTGTGTTGTGCGAGTGCCCGGGGCTACATATACCCCTGTGGAGGCTACTACACGACAGCGCGCGACGGAGCTCGGGAAGGTGTTAGCGACTTGAGAGGTCAGAGACATAGGTGGCAAGTCGCCGAGTCGCGAGGCAGACTACGAGAGGAGGGGTCCCGCTTGCAGAGAGAGTGCGCGTCGACGTAAATGTGACGGAGTGTGACGAACGTGCGACGGAGTGGGACGTCCTGCTGGGCGTGGGCGGCCTGGGTGTGGGCCGCCCGAGGCGGCGACGTGGTTGAGTGTGGTGAGGGCCGGGGTTTCTTCTTATTAGCTGAGGTGATCCTCGCCGCAGAAAAGAGAGCTTGTTGTGGCAGGAGGCTTTTCAAGGAGACTGCTGTACTGGAAGAGAGGGTGGGGGGATTACTGACTACCATTTGGAGGGTTGGAGACATCAGCAGGTACGTGGCAGAGAGCAGTAGGTACGCGAAGTAGTATTATCGTATCATGCTGCACCGCGCTCAAGGTAGGTGCTCAGGAGAGTGCCCTTATCTGGCGCATATAAGCCAGAAACTGCGCCTCGAGATGTTTGAACTAGTGCGCCAGAGTACACTATCCATAGCACGCGTGATCGACATAGGAGGAGTAAGTAAGAGTGAGTCAGGCACACGCAGGGTCGCAACCCGCGAATGATAGCCAATCCCAGGCGAAACATCGCCGTATAGCCAGATAGAAAAGGAGATAGACATCTCGATGGTAGCTCACCATAGCGGTCGGTGGTGGTGGTGTCTAGCCAGAATCCCCGGACCGGCGGTTTACAATTTGACGTTACATACTCGCTGCGCCACTACAGTGATCGAACAAGGACAACAACAATGATTTTTTTTGTCGGTCGACATGGATCGAAAAGAGGGTGTCGGGTATTTATATATCCCGCGGCCTTCGCAGGTACGGTCGAAGCTCGCTCGAAGCAAGAGTTGAGCTACGAGCGACGGCGTCCGGGAGAAAAGGCAGGTAGACCCCAACGAAGAGGATGTGGCTGGCGAGTATGCGGGGGGGTGGTCGCGGCAGACGGTGGACAACAAAAACAGGTGGTCGATAGATAGACGGACGGTGGTTGGATTCACAAGGCTTTTCTCTTTCTCTCTCTCTTTCATTCATTCTTTCTTTCTTTCGCAGGAAGGTCAAAATGGCGGTCGGAGGCGATGGTGGAGATCACGATCTGTTGAGAGGGCGAAAACACGACGCGACCCGGCGCGCGTTCTTTCCTTTCCTTTCCTTTCGTTTCGTTTCGTTTCGTTTCGCGCGACCACCGAACCCTCGCGGACGGGGTCGGATCAGCCGAGGGCTGCCGCGCTGTCGTCCTCGTCGTCGTCGTCGTCGTCTTCGGCCGAGTTTTCGTTGATGTGGAGGTCGTAGGTTTCGTCGAGGTTGACGTCGAGGAGCGTCGGGTGCGAATTGGTGCGCCGTCGGCGCCGACGGTGCCAGTGTTTGACGATGCGATTGAAGAGTTTGGCGCGCGGGCGACGTTGGTGGTGCTGCCTCTGCGCCGCGGCGGGTTCCTCGCCGGCGAGGGCTACGATAGAGTGGTCGTCGGCACCCCCGGCGGGGTGTTGATTTTGTTGGTCGTTGTCTCCTCCTCCGAGGAGCTCGTCGAAGTTGACGGGGGGTTTTGCGTCGTATTCGAGGAAAATGACGCGCGCGAGTTCGAGGTGGTCGTTATCGAGGGCCAGCGCCAGGGGTGAGTGTCCGTCGGCGTCGAGCTGGTCGACGTCGGCATAGTTCAAGGTGGTCCCTCCAAGAAAGCCGTTCGAGCAGACGATGTGGAGCAGGGACGCCGGGTCGCGAGCGACCGCTCGGATTTCGGCGTTGTGTCCGAGGAGGCGCTTCGCGACTTCGATGTGGTCTAAGGCAGCCGCGACGTGGAGCGGTGATCCGCGCGACCACCTCAAGCTCATGCAGTTAATCTCGGTGCGCGGGTGCTTGAGGAGGACGCGGACGACGGCGTCGTGGTTCTCGCGGCACGCGGCGAAGAGCGGCGTCTCGCCGTACTTGTTTTCGCAGTTTGGGTCGGCGCCCTGGCTGAGCAACAGCCGTACGACGTCGGCGAGGTTGTAGCGCGCGGCGACGTAGAGGGACGTGTAGCCGTTGTCGGTCGCCTGGTTGAGGTTTGGGGCGCAGCCCGCGAGCGCGGCGACGACGTCGAGGTCACGGCCTCGCTCGCACGCGGCGAAGAGCGGAAAGCGTCCGTGCTCCGGGACGCGCTTCGCGGCGTCTGCGCCGTGCCGGAGGAGTAGAATCACCGAGCCCAGACGGTCGGCCTCCGTCGCCTTGTAGAGCGCCGTCTCGCCGGCGGCGTCGACGGCGTCGACCGACGCGCCGTTCGCGAGCAGATGCGTCGCGCAGCCGACCGACCCGAGCTCGGCGGCGATGTGGAGGGGACGCAGGCCGTTCGCGCCCGAGGGTCGCTCGACGTCCGCCTTAAACTCCTCGATCAACAGCTTCACCATGGCGTCTTGGCTCGCGTGCGCCGCCACGAAAAGCGGGGTCTCGTCCTCGTCGTTGGGCGCGTCGACGCCGACTTGCTTGGATTCGAGGAGCGCGCGCGCCGCGCCGCGCGCCCCGCGGTGCGCGGCCAAGTGGAGCGCCGTCTGGTTGCATTCCTCGGGGGCGGGGTCGCCCCCGCGTTCCAGCAGGTACGCGACGGCCTTGGCCTGGTCGAAGTAACTCGCGACGAGAACGGGCGTCGACCCCCGCGGGTGGACCGCCTGGTTGACGTCTTCGCCGCCGTCGAGGTGCCGCGCGATGGCCAGGAGTTTGCCGTTGCGGCACGCCCAGTACAGATCCACGTCCTCCTCTTCCTCGGCATCTACGCGGGCCACCTTGGACAAGGGCGCCGCCGCCGCCGCCGCCGCCGATTCGTCGCGCGACGCGGATTCCGACTCCTTGTCGTCCGAGGCCTCCTGCTCCCTCGCCCGCTTCTTCGACGGCGACGACACTCCGTCCATCGTCAAAACGTTCTGTGGCGACGACGACGAACTCGACGCTTCTGACTGCATCGCGCGGTCGCACCAGAGCGACGCGTCTGCAGACTTCCACGCCAACGACGACGGTGTGTCTGCGTCTTGGGGTTTTTTGACTTACCCGCCGTCCGTTGTACTTTTTTCGACCAAACCAACAGCACCCGCTCTGATGATATTATCACCTTCAAAATCCCAACCAATCTCTTCGCCCGCGGCTCGGCGATGACCCCGACTAGGCCCCGCCTTTCAGCCTGAACGTCTTTACCGCCGCCAACACCTTGAGTAGCAGGAAACCCGCTTCCGCCTCATCATCATCCCTCCCTCATGTCTCCACGCGACGCGCCAAAACCCACAAGGCTCGCACCCCCCCCCCGACCCCAAAAAAACACAACCAATCCGGGAGACCGAGAGTTCAAGCGAGCGACCATTTTATTGGAAGAGTGATGAGTGCGCCCAGAGAGGGAGGAGTAAGGTCGGGCGCGCGCGCGCGACCTTAGGATGGAAGGAAAGAAGCGTGTGTGTGGGGGGCGGGGGGGTCGAGCGTGAGGTAGTCTCTTCTTCTTGGAAAAAGATACAAGAAGGAGAAAAGGGAGGGGGGGCTCTAGTCTGAGGGGTAGAGGCCCCCGGGGGCAGCGCGCCCGGGTCGGCGGGCGCGCGTCGACCCTCGGCAGCAGACTGGGACAAGAGGATGTGGCAGACGCGATGACACAGGAGGAGGAGGAGGACGCTGGTGGAAAAAATGAGGAATAGAATAAGAATAGGAGGAAGAAGAAGATGAAGGCCGGGCGGCGAACTCGGGAAGAACGCAAATAAGAAACGAGTCCATCATTCACGAGACTGGCGGCGCGGGCTCGTCGAAGTAGAGGGCGTCATCATAGAAGAGGCCGTCATCAAAGGCGAGCGAGTCCGAGCCCTGCGAAAGAGTACGCTTGCGGCTGTTGCCGTTGGTGTCGGTGACCATGAGCGAGGCCGTGCAGAGGGCGTCGAAGGACGAGTATCGGGGAAGCGCGGCGCCGCCGCGGTCTGCCGTCTCTACGTTCTCCGCGGCCGGCGGGAGCGCCGTGTCGTCCTCCTCCTCCTCCTCCTCCTCCGGACGTCGCATCGGCGGCGGCGGCGGCGGCGGCTCGGGTGGTCTCGCGGGAAGGTCGACGGCGGCGCGCGGCGCCATCGCGACGCGGTGGTGGTGTTGTTGTTGATGATGTTGCTGTTTGGGGTGGTGGTCGTCGTCTAAAGCGACCGGAGGCTCGGTGAGGCGGTCGCCGCCGTCGTCGTCGCGCCAGTCGATCGACGAGGCCTCGTCGAGGAGCTCCTGGATCTTGCCGCCGCGGCGGTACCATTCCGGAATGTTCCCCTTTGGGGGCGAGTCGTCGCTCGGGGGGCTGACGGTCGCGGGGGGGTCTTCGCGGCCGTCGGGAACGTCGGGGAGCGCGAGGGGCGATAGGAACTTGAAGAGACCGGCGGCGAGCTCGGCGGCGCCGGCGCGGCCCGAGGCGACGATCTTGGGGGGAAGGAATCTTCGGAGCGCGACCGGTACGGCGAGGGAGGGTCCCGCGCGGACGGAGTTCCGGTCTTCGTCGTCGCGGTGTTCCGTCGGTTGGTCGCACGACTGCTGGGGCCTCGGGGCTACTGCTTTGGCCACCCCCGGCCGATCGACCATCGCCGAGGGCGCGGCGCGGTCTTTCTCTAGTTTTTGAAAATATTTTTGCGCGTGCGACCGAACTTGGACGGTGGTCCGCGTGCCAACAATGTCGGCGACCTTTGTCCACTTTTTTCCGAATAGCTCGAGTCCGTGGAGAAACCGCGTGTGCTCCTCGTCGGTCCATCGACCAGTTTTTTCGGAAGCGCCGCCCTCCTCGTCGTCCTTCTTATCGTCTTTCCCGAGCGGCGCGGGCTTCTTTTTTTTCTTCTTCGTCGGCGGAGCTAAAGCAGCCCCGGTGACGACGGTCGAGGTCGACGCCGCCGCCGAGCTCGCGCGCGACAGCGACGGCTCGCTCGGCAGGTGTTGCCCCGTCGACAACGTCTTGTGCGGGACCCCGCTCTCCTCAACGAGGACCTCAATCTTGCCGCCCCTCCTCGCTCACGGCAAAACAACCAGGTTTCGCTAGCTACCTGAGGCCCATCCGCCCCGTCGGGACGGCGGCGATGGGCGCGGTGTGTATTATTCCCTAGAGCCGCCTTTTTTCCTTATTATTAATACTATTAGAGGTGCTGGGCTGAAGTTGGGACTCTTTCTTGAGCAAGTTGAATGGCGTGTCTTGAAGCCGAAATTAAAATGCTTGTGATCATGACTCACTCGAGTTGACGGTCGATTCAAAGTGACTCACCTCAGCAATGCTGAGAGACTGGTGACGTCCCTCCACCTCAACAAGGTGTCAGTACGTAGTTGACAACCCCCACTTACGTTTTTTTGTTTCCCGGCACGTGCGCTCTTTCCTGCCGTTGGTGATGGCGAACAAGAATCCGTTGATACGCCACAACGGCTCGCTTCTTCCTTGCATTTTTTTGTGGCCACCAACCAACAGAGAGAAGAATACCATGTCGGAGACAGCAGCGCTCCAGGGCTTTTTGGACACCTTGTCTTCGCGGCTATCGGTGGTCGAATCCAAGCTCGGGGTCGAAACGCCCGCCGGAGCCACGACGACGACGACGCCCGCGGGGCCGTCGGAGGACGCGAAGAGCGTCAAGGCCTTTGACGCGTACTGCCGCGACTGTCTCGATCCCTTCGTGCGTCGCCGATCCCCCTTGCTCGTGACTCAAAATAGGTCGCGGCGTGCGCGGCGCTCGAGGCGCCCGAGGCGACGACCTGCGGCGAGATCGTGACCAAGGGCTGGATGGCGATGAGGAGCTTTCTGGCGATGGCGTCCGCGTGCAAAAAGCCCGCGGCGATGCCGCAGGGCGTGATGGAGTTCGTCAAACCGTGCCAGGAGGCGATGCAGGCAGGGGCAGCCAACGTCCAGCGCGGCGACTGGGAGTTCCACGAAAAGACGATCAGCGAGGGTCTTCAGTGCCTGTCCTGGCTCCTCGTCTCGCCCGCGCCCGTCGACTTCATCGAGAACTTTATCGGAGCCCAGGACTTTTGGGCGAACAAAATCCGCGTCAAGCACAAGACGGCCGACAAAGCCCTCAAGGAAAAGCAGGTCAAGTTCTGCGACACCTTCAAAAAGTTGATGCTCGAACTCATGCCGTACGTCAAGGAGCACCACGCGACCGGCGTCGCGTATAATCCCAAGGGCGTCGACGTCGCCTCCTTCTCCGGCGCGGCGACCCCCGCCGCACCCACTGCAAAAGGAACCCCGAAACCTGCCGCCGCAACCTCCTCCTCCCAGGGCGGCGGCCTCGGCGACCTCAAGGCGGCGCTCTCTGGCGGAAGCGTCACGTCGGGCCTCAAGAAGGTGACCAAGGACATGCAGACGTGGCGCGCCGAGTACAAGGCCGAGGGATCCAAGGTCGTCAAGGCCGCGCCGAAGTCCTCCAAACCGGCGGCGGCCCAGAAGGTGACTAAGGGCCCGCCAGCCCTCGAGTTCCAACGGCGCGGCATGAAGTGGCTCGTCGAGAATCAGACCAAGGACGAGGGCGTCATCACTGTCGAGATGGACCCGAAGGACGGGGTCAAGCACACCGTCTACATTTGCACGTGCTACGAGGCGACGATCGACATCAAGGGCAAGTGCAAGGGAGTCGCGATCGACGGCTGCGTCAAGTGCAACGTCCTCTTCGACTCCGCCATCTCCTCCATGGAGGTCGTCAACAGCAAGTCCATGAAGTGCCAGGCCCGCGGCACTGTCCCCTCGGTCGCCATCGACAAGACTGACGGCATCCTCACTTATCTCTCGCGCGAGACCCTCGACATCACCTCCTTCGTTACTTCCAAGTCCTCCGACATGCAGATCTCCTTTCCTAACGACGCCGGGGACATGGTCGAAGCGCCCATCCCAGAGCAATTCGTCCACAAGGCCAAGCTCGTTGGGGACAAGGCCGTCGTTTCTTCGGACGTCAGCGACCTCTACTCCCACTAGGAAGAAGAAGAAGAAGAAGAAGAAGAAGAAGAAGAAGGGCGCGGCGTCAACTCGCCGCTTTCTTTGACTATGATGTGTGACTTGCAGCAGCACTTAGTTCGGAGAGAGAGAGAGAGATTGTGTGTGTGTGTGTGCGTGTGTGACTAGAAATAAATCATGAGGATGTCGTCGGCCCCTCCCGCGGCCAAGCGAAAAAGCGAAGCGAGCGAGTTCAAATATACGGCTGGTTCGCATCATCACGCCAGAATGGTAGTATCTTATCGCTGTTGACGCCAGGGAGGCCCGCCCGCAGCATCACACACAGGTGGTAGTAGCGGTGGTGGCGGTGACCAGGGCCGGGCGAGGGTGGTGCGCGAGTTCGTCCCGAGGACGGCCGGTGCCAAAGATCGCCTCGCGCGACCTCGGCAGGCACTTGGTGGCCCTGGGAGCCCCACCGCCAGAAGGCCCAGGCGCAGCAGCAATATGCGAAACGAAAAGGGTCAGCGGCGAGCTTCGGAGCGGCGAGTGGACCAGCGTCGTGGTCGCGGCGTCGGCAGCGCAGCAGAGGAGTTTGAGGGGGGCAGAGGCGCGGGCCGGGGGGTCCCTCGAACAGGCGGGGCGGGCGGCGTGATCGGCGACGAAGGCGCGAGGGTCGAACCAGTCGCAGCGCGTGAGGTCGAGGGTCTCGAGGGCGAGGAGCGCGGCGAGCACGATGTCGACGGCGGCCGGGGGGCACCCCGGTCCTAGGGAGAGCGACTTTAGGCCGGGGAGCGCGCGGCAGAGTTCGTAAAAGAGACGCCACGTCACGGGGGCGTCGAGGAAAAGGTGGTCAAGCCTCGGACACCCCGAGAGACCGAGGTTGAGGTCGCGCACGACCCATTCGTCCGTCGGCGCCGGGCGGTCGCGCCGCCGGGGAAACAGAGCTCTCGCGACGTCGTCGTCGCCGAGATCCGAACCAGAGAGCTCGAGGCGGCGCACGTCGGGCTGGCACAGGAGCTCGATATTGTCGGGGGCGACGCGGCCGCGCGCGTGCCTCGCGATGATCTCGACGGCGCGCGCCGGCAAGAATCCAAACGTCTCCGAGGTCGGCGCGTCGGTCGCGAACCGGTCCATGTGCCGTCCGATGGTCGCCGCGCACCGCGCGACGAGCGACTCCTCGTCGAGCGCAACTCGCGCCGGCGCAACGGCCGGTTTCGGGGGGGGGGCGCGGCGATCGACGCCCCCCGACGGTCGCGGGGGGTGCTGATGCTGCTGGTGGCGAACCACGAGACCCCCGATCGACGCGGGTCGCTGGTGGGAGGGTGTGCGCAGCACGAGATCTTCTTTCGCATCTTGCCACCGCACCCTCTCGAGGTCCGCCCTTAGCTTCTTGCTCCCGAGCCCGCCGGACTGCTTCCCCTTCTTCCGGCCCATCGCGACGGAAGGAGGTGTTCAACGGACCGATTTCAACGAAATCGGAAAGATAGATAGATTGATAGATAGATAGATAGCGGGGACGTTGATAATAATATGAACGAACAAACATAATGGGAAACGACGTGAGCGCCGAGTCGCAACGGACGTCGTACGTCGCGGCGATGGCATCAGTGACGGCGCTGGAGCGCAAGGAGATGTTGGCGATGCGGGACAAGCTGAGCAAGGCCGCTCAGCTCAGCGGGAGCAATCCCAACACGGTGTCGCGCGAGGACTTTGGCCGCGCTATCGAGGAGATCGGCGTGACCGACTCGGACCTCGAGATCCTCGACAGGCTCTTCACAATGTTCGACAAGCTCGGCGACGGCGAGATCAACTTCCGCGAGATGGTCGTCGGCCTCAGTCCGCTCGCGAGAGGCACCGCCCCGGCCAAGCTCGCCCTCGCCTTTGAACTCTACGACCTCACCAAGACCGACCACGTCAAACCGGCCGAAATGGTCTTCATCCTCAACGCGATCAACAACGTCGCTAGCTGGCTCGGCGATCCCGTCGTCAATCCCGAGGACGTACACGCCCTCGTCGACGACGTTTTCGAGGCGAATTTCAGCGCCGGCAGGCCGGTCTCACCCCAGACAACCTGCAAGTACGCCGACGCCATCGATCCGATCCTCGGTCACCATGTCGCCATCCAATTCCTCTCCGGCGCGGGCCGCGTCAAGCTCGAACCTTAAGGTATAATAAGATCGATCATCGCGCCGAGGCCGCCGCCGTCGTTAGGGGAGGGGGCGCGTGGTCTCTCGAGTTCCTGCGGATCTCGGATATTATTCCTGTCGCAGAGCTGCTGCTGCGGGGAGACGAGCAAGGTCGATCGGCAGTGCTGCTCGAGGGTCTCGTTTGTGGTCGCGGGATGTCGACGGCCGAGACGCGCTTGATGGTCCGGACTCGGCCGCGCGCGAGCCGTGGTGCGAGACGCGACGACCCCAGAGTATCGCGCGCAACCGGGTTGGTGGTGGGGAGATGGAGTCTCGTCTGGGTCATGGCATCTGGCCGACGAAGGTCAAACTCGTAGGTCGCGGGCGAGTCGCCGGGGTCGTGGCGAACTATTCTTTCGAGGCGGCAGATGGTCTTTCCCGCGTTGTAGGCGTCCTCGAGGCGCGCGGCGAGGTCGGGGTCGAAGCGTTCGAAGGTGGTAGCACATTCGCGCGAGTTGGCGTCGGCCTTTTCTTCGAAGAGCCACGGCGCGGGGCCGGCGAATCTGATGGAAACGCACGCGCCTCGACGTTGTTTTTTGTCCGTGATTCGCGCGAGCTGATGCTTGAACGTCGCCTCTTGTTTGACCCCGAGAAGGGGATCGGCGAGACGGCCGTCGGCGCCGAGGCCGCACGCAACCCACGAGGCACGGACCCCAATCTCCTTGGCCTGGCCGACGACGGCGGCGACGGAAAGCGCGTTCCAGAGGATGCCAAGCGAGAGGCGCGTCTCAAAGATGACCGGGCCCAGATCGACGTGGTGCAACAAGGCGAAGAGTTGCTCGATGCGTAGTCTTGTGTCTAGCCGCGGGTCTAGGCCGACGCTCATGATCTTTGCTCCTGATCCGGGCAGCCAAACGGTGCACTTGGAGAGGTCGAGAAATACCAACCGCTGCAGTCGACTCAGAGCGCGAGGCAACTCCCCGATGAGATCCGCGTTGCCCGAGAGGTCGAGCTTGCGCAAATAGCGGAGGAGCCCGATGCTCGAGGGCATCGTTCCTGAGAACCCCGGGACGGAGGACAGGGAGAGGCCGACGACGCGACCGTCGGCGTCGACGGTGACGCCGCGCCACGCGGCGCCGACGCGTGCCGCGGCCGACCAGCCTTCGAGCTCGACACCCGTGGCGTGGTAGAAATGCATCAAGACAGCCCGCTCCGCGTCGATTTCCGTGCGGATGTCGAACGCATCGAACACCTCGGCCACCGAGTAGTCGGCCGCCAGCAGTTCCCCCGGGTCCTTGGCGTCGGCGGCCTTGAGATC
The DNA here is from genome assembly GCA_029834535.1 of Chrysophaeum taylorii. Taxonomy (NCBI): domain Eukaryota; class Pelagophyceae; order Pelagomonadales; family Pelagomonadaceae; genus Chrysophaeum; species Chrysophaeum taylorii. The sequence continues at coordinate 69,990 of JAQMWT010000092.1, forward strand.
GCGGGCCGAGTAGCCGGCGCGCAGAATTGCGGAAAACGGCGTGCCGACGGCCCGGAGCTGCTCGGCCGAGTAGCGGCCTTCCTGCCGCAGCTCGGCTGCCGAGAAGCAGTCGGCCCTCACGAGTTCCTCGAGCGACGCTCCGATTCGCCGAAAGTATTCGGCCGTATATAACTTCGACGCCTCCTCGGCCGCCCGCAGTCGCGCGATGCGCTCTGGCCTGCCCTCGCGCACGCCGACACCAATCCGTTCGAGGAGCTCGTGGGCGTTGCGCACGACGTTGTAAATCGCGTGCCCCGAGAGATCCTTGCGAGCGACGGTCATTTCGCGATGGACAATCTGGACTTCGCAAACGTGCCTGGCATCGTCGTCCTTCAGGTAGAAATTAACGAGACAGTCGCGCCAGCCGCCTGGTGAGGGCGAGGTCGCGAACCGTTCCTTGATGCGCACGACTGCGATCTCGTCCGTGCTCTCGCGCAAGAGACGGAGCACGAGCGCGGCCTGGCTCATCGACGTGACCTCGATCATGCATCGACACACATCGAAGATCCTATCTGTCGAGCCGGGTTTGTCGGCGCGCAAGCTCGCCTTCTCGCAGATCCGCGTCATTTTTTTCAGCTCGCGTGGCATCTTGACGTGGAACGGCCTCGTGGTGGTCGACATTTTTTTGGGCTTGGGCGACGCCTCGTCGCCCGAATTCGTCGCCGACGAGAACGACCGCACAGTCAAGGCGCGGACACTGTCGGTCGGGGCTTGGCGCTTCGGTATGGCAGCAGCAGCCGTCATCGTCGCGTAAAATGGCGCCCTCGGCGGCTTGGGCGGCCGCCACCACCGATTGCTAAATATGCCGCTTACGGGCGTACTCGGAGAGGGCGGTTCCGTCGAGGGAGCATCTTCAGATAGAATCTCGTCCGAAACCTCATCGTCCTCCTCGTCGCCGTCCTCTATGCCGAGGTTCGCGATGAAGGCGTCGAACCTCGGCTTGGTTCTGCAAGCGTCGCGGTACAGCTCGACGGGCGTCTCGACTCGCTGCGAGACGTCGTCCAGCCGCCCCAATTGATCGACCGCTGCTTTTGCAACAACCATATAATCCTCGAAGTCGCTTGCACGCCGGGCGATGCGGTGCCAGATCACGTCGTACACCTCGCGGCAGTCATGCATCCCGGTCGCTATCGCCTGGTCGCACTGCTCGACGACGCCGTCCTCGTCGAGCCGTGCCGCAACAACACCGTTGAGGACGCGAACGTGGCGCGTCACGGCGTCGCTCAGCGCCGCGACGGCACCCGGGTCGTCTGGAGCAGCCAACACCCGCCGCGAAAACTCGCTGAGCTCCTCGCTCATTGAGTTGACTTCGGCGGTCGAGCTGATTGTCCGAAAATCCCGCAACCCCTCGGGCAGACACTTTTCCGCTTCAATCACTTGCGAAACGCCATCCAGCTGGGGCGGCAGCTGCAATTCGAGCTCGTGCACGCGACGCAGCAATGCCACATTCTTCGCCTCGAGCTCCGCCACGTGACAAGCCACGTCGCTGTGGGCTTGCCGCAGTTCTGCGGGCGTGAGCTGCGCCACAACCTCAGCATCACAAAGCCGGTCGAGCGCCGACGCTCCGCTCCCCATCTATCTACGAAGCCTCATAACTACAAGCACCAAGACAATTGTGTTGTCCATCGTCGTCGCAACGATAGAGTGCAGGAAAGTTGGGACTTTCCTAATAAACGGTCATCATCATTATTGCGCGGGTCTAGAAGTCGACCTTTCAAAACCCTGGCGCCGCCACCACCGCACTGTGATCACCGTTCGGGAGTCTCCGATTTTGTGCCACCAACACCGTTCTTCATAACTTTGCTAATTGCCCTTAACTGCTAAAAATGACGTCGCGCTTCTTCTGCCGGAAAACCACGACGCACGGAGCGAGGAGGTTGACCATGGATCTGAGCGTGGTGTGGCCGAGAAGAGAAGCCTCGGGGCGGCGCGGCGGTGATTTAAGCACCCAACCGGCTTATTTATGAATCTTCGCCGGCATCGCACTCGAAGCTTACTGCGGTGCGAGGCAACTCTGCCGGCAGCGCAGTGTCGTTAGGTGCCGGCGCGAGTTCTTCAGCAGCAGGAGCAGCAGCGGCGGCGGCGGCGAGGTCGACTTCGGGCGGCGGCGACATCATCGTGTTTTGTTCGGGGGTCACATCGGTGGCGATGCTATCGATCGCAGGAATCTGGTCAGCAGTACGCAGGCGCATGGTGAGGACGTGGGTTCGCGCGAGCTCGCCTTTGAGCGGGTCGGCGGCGTCCGCGAGGGGTTCCCACGTCGCGGCGGCGCCGGTCCAGGAGGAGACGCGCGTGGGATCGACGCTAGTTTCCGCGCGCCAGACAGGCTGGTGAGCCTTGGCGAGTTCGATGCGGAGGCGACGCGATTTTTTTGGCGCATCGGGGACCGTGCGGTTGTGGAAGTCGACGTGCGTGCGGAGGTGACGATAGACGCCAAAGCGAAGGCCACACGCGCCGCATTCGAGCTGGCGGTCGGAGTCGTCTTGGACGCTCGTCGTGCATTTCTCGATCTCATCGCGCGAGACCTCGACTCTGATGCGGCGGCCGTGCAACAAAACCTCGACGGCGACCGCGACGTCCGAGACGCGGAGAGCGACATCGCCGGGACATTGCGAGAGCCAGATCGAGCGACCCGCCCGGAGCCTCGAGACCGCAATGACCTCGGCCTCGGAGCCCACCCACGCCTCGAGCGTCGCCGGGCCCACCGTCGGGACGCGCGTCGCCGGAGCGTCCTCCTCCTCCGCCGCGAACATCGAAACGAGCTGCGAGGCCGTGGGGAGGCGCGGAGAAGTACTCTCACCTCTGAGACAGGGGCCATAGGCCGCAAGAACACCCCCGAAAACCCCTCCGCCTTCTCGCCGCTGTGACCATCATCGTCGCGCTTTCGCTTGCCAGCTTGCGCGTCCATCATCTCGTTCGTTTTTTCGTGGTGGTTCGGATTGGCGACAAAAATCGGAGTGTTTTTTAGGGTTAAGGATTTGAAATCCGAACGATTACGTTCATTGTTCTTGTTGTTGAAGAAGAAGTGAAGAAGAAGCGAAGCCATGTCGTCGAAGGGAATCACTGTGGTGTACGCGACGCGCGGCGGCATGGGAGATGTCGGCAAGTTCGCCGCACTCCACGCACTCGCTCATGGCAACAACGTTCGCGTGGTGGCGCTGTCGTCGGGCAAGGAGGAAGGATCTGATCTCGGGTGCGACGTCGACGTAACCGACGCCGATCTGCGCGACGACGTCAAGCGACGGCTCGAGGCGGCGCAGCACGAATTTTCGCATGTCGACGTTGACGACCCGGACGAGGCGCGGACTGCGCTCGAGGGAGCGCTGGAAAACACTGGTGCCGTCGTCGCTTGCGTCGGCAACCGACAGATCTCGATGTCGCGCTGGGGCGGTGCCGCGATGGAAATTCTCGTTGGGGCGATGGGAACCAAGGGCGTTAAACGCCTCGTCCTCCTCTCCTCGTTCGGACTCACTGACGACAACGTCTCCGGTTACTGGATCGTCCGCGTGATGTGGGCTGCCATGCTCCGTACGATACTCGGGACCGCACGCCGCGACCTCCTGCAACTGGAAGCGGCCGCAACGTCCTCCGACCTCGACTACCTCATCGTCAGACCCGTCGGCCTCGACCCGCGAGCACCACCTAAAGGCACGTGGACCATAATCCGCTCCAACGACCGCGGGTCTATCCCTGGCCTCAGCATCTCCAAGTCCGACGTCGGGACCTTCATGCTGCAGGAGGCACAAAACCCAACCTTACACAACGAGACTCTTCTCATCGTCCCTTCCATGTCCGCCGAGTCCTCCTCTTGAAATCTCGAATGCCCTTACCGTTTTGCTCGTGTTCCCTATGTGCTGCCCCTTGGTGAGCTCTGCTGGCAGTTAAATGCGATGATGCTTCGGTCTTGTGTGATGGGAAGGAGGCAATATAAATATGCGCGGGATGTAGCGCCTCCGTGCAATGGCGCAAATAACTGCGCGATGTTCATGAGTCTGTCTACTAAACGTCTCCTGCGTCACCAACGTCTTGTTGCAGGAATGCGCCTCGGCCCGTGTGCATTTCCTCGAACAAAAGCCGTAAGAAATTCTTCTGTGAGCAGAGAAGAATCGTGGGGGAAATGGACGTGAGCAAGGTATGGTCCTGTTGATAGCGCTAGCCTCTTGAAGTCGTGCGGGCGCCGCCGACACATCGTGTGAAACGAAAGATCTCGGAGATCTTATTACCTTGTAGCGCGAACTTATTTATTACCGTAAAAGAGAGGGGCGCACTTGTAAAAAAGGGGGTGACAAACTTTAATTTTCCCCTCTGGGAAGCGTCAAAGAGGGAGCCCGCCGAGGGCACGATCATAGTGTACGCGAGAGTCGGGGGCGAGACGAGCGAGACGCTGGGGATTCCAAGCCGACCGTCGCATGCGGTGCGGGGGAGTTGCACGTGATTCTCGACTCCGCTGACACTGAGAAACAAATATGAGCCTGATCTCAAAAGAGCATCGGAGGTTGGAGGTAGAGGCGCCGGTTGGTGTAGTCCAAGTGCCGGCGCCGGGTTTGGCTATATAAAAGTACCAGTCTCGAGAATCAAACGCGAAGACGTCCCCTTGTCCGATCCCCCCTTGCTCGCTTGCGAATCGCAGTGCCTCGTTGACATTGCTTTTGAGGTTACAACACTTGTGCTCCTGGGCGGCTCCCTCCTCATGACTCCACACACACCCAGCCACCGCCCTCCTTGCCTCGGAGACGCCACTCCTCCGTTCAAAAGTAGCCGGCTGGTCTTTATGGGAAGTGCGGAAGCGCGGAGTGCCGTGTCGGAGAGAGGGCACCCGGAAGGTATTATGGCGGGAGAGCCGGGTTTTCCAACGAGCCGAGGAGCAGGCGAAGAGAGGAGAAGGCCTGCCCGCAGGATGTACACTTCATGCCGCCGGGCGTTCGACTGACGGAGGTTGCTTTCGAGCCCGGGCGGCCTGGGTCGCCCGAGCGGAGGGTTTTTTATTAAAGTCGACAGCTAAAAAAGGAAGTGTGGTGGTGTGGGATTAGTTCGTAGTTTGGGAAGGTTCGCGTGGCAGATCAGGAGAGTTGGTCAAAATATCTGATCTTACCAAGAAGATGAGGGTTTGTTTCTTTGCCTCGGCGCAGCGGGCCGATGACCGAACACTGAAACAACCCGTCTATGGACTGTCTTGGTCCCTTCTAGCTCCTCTCAACAGGCGGGGGCGCCAGGGTGAGTTTGAAAGACGCTAGGTTTGGCTCAAAGTTGGGCTATGCGCTGGTGACGCCCTCGGGCTTCTTCGGGTACTTTCGGCTCTTGTATGTATTCTCTGTAGCCGGACCGCCAGACGCCGGAGCTTTTGTAGACGTGTATGTAAAGGGTTCCTTGTGGCCTTTTTGCGCCATCAAACTCTATGCTCAGGTACGCTGGGCAGAGTCTACGGCGTCTAGTTTCGGTGTTGATGGCTGGCGAGGTTTGCAGGGGACTCAGAGGCACACGGTGCTGAGGGGGTGCAGTGAGCATGCCAGCAAGCTTTTCGGTCTCGGCCTTGTCGTCGACTCGGAATATGTCCGCCTGCCGTCAAAGATAATGACACTGGATCCGTCGCGCTTCATCTCCCCCGAGGCATCGAGACGTACAATCTTCGGCGCCCAAACTGTTCCTTTGACGAGGGCCTGGGCATGCGCGATGACAGTCTCCTTGAAGATCGGACTTCATCTCGCAGTCCTTGATGGCGATGGCAACGACCTTGTCCTCGCACTCCTCGGGGTTATTACCTTGCGGGTCGATAGTCTTGGCCCCATCAACAACGTAGGCGTTAATCATGCTCTCAGTCCACACTGCTTCTTTGACGTAGAGCCGGTTTCACTCCTTGATGATCGCATAGAGCCCGCACGTCGCACCCATCGCCTCGAGAACGGACCAATCCATCCACGCATCGATGATCCATTTACCGCGCCGCGTCTTGAGTGGCTCCTGTGGTTAGACCGCCGGCGCCGGTGGTAGCTCTGACGTCAACCGCGCCTGCGCCGTGATCGACGCCACCGCATCGTCGGAAATCCGAAGCTTTTTGAAGAGCTTGTAGACTGGTTTACCCGAAAGCTCCCCGAACTGCGGTCGCTCCTCCACGCCTCGTTTCAAGGCGTTGGAGACCGTTCCCTCGATGGCGATGACGCGAACCGCCGCCGCACGGATGAGGTGGTGCGTGTCCACCTTCGGGAGGAGGACTCGCCCGGCGCATGGCGCGTCGGAAAAAAAGCTGGGCTAGTTCAGGTTTCGGAGTTGACGTCCAGTTTACTACGTTCAGGTTACCCAGCGCAGGGTTTAGGAGTAAACTCAAAGGCTCGATGTCGGAGCGTACGCCAATCAAAGCGGCTTATGTATTGGCGGGGGTGATGATTTCAAAAGGAGAGTGGGTTATACATGGGGTCGAGTGGGAAGGACGGAAGCCTAGCGCAGGGTTAGTGATTTCGTTGTAGTTGGGGTCCTAACTACTAATCGACAGATGTTTGTCTGTTTGTCTGTTTGTCTTTAAATGTCGACTGCTAAGAGGGGGGTGTGTGTGGGGAGCATGAAGGATGTGGGTGGGTTTGTGGGGTATGAAGGATGTGCCTGACGGGCGGAGGTAAGTACGCGGGACCTAGTCGGGGTCATCGCCGAGGCGTGGGGCTGGCGGAGAGAGGACGGGGACGTTTGTCTGTTTGTCTTTAAATGTCGACTTCTAAGAGTAGGGTCGGATAAGAAAACGAGACTAGCCCGCGCCGCAACGACGGGTCCTACAACGCGTGGGCTTTTTCCTTTTTTTGCGTGAGGGGACGAAAGGATGCCGACTTCACTATGGGGACTAGTTCCATCGCGACGATCTCGCGGCGTGGCGGTACATACTGCTTGAGTACAAATGAACATAGCTCAGCGATCCGTTGAGTATGCCTTAGTACAAACAAGTGCAGGCCAGTAAGTTCACCTAGTCCCAATCTCTAACCCCAGTAAGTTCACCTGGTCCCAGTAAGTTTCATATAAGTTCACCTGGCCAGTAAGTTCACCCAGCTCACACCAACTCCTTTGAGCTCGTCGCTCTCGCCTCCGCCAATCTAAGCTGCTTTGATCCGCACGCGCCGCCAACCTTTGAGTTTACTCTAAAAACCCTTTACTCTAAAATCCCCAGTATGTTCACACCTGGTCCCAGTTTCACCTGGTCACTCAGTTCACCTAGTCCCAATCTCAAACCCCAGTAAGTTCACGTGGTCCCAGTAAGTTCACCTACCGTGCGCGTGTAGACGCCGGGAGGGGGCTTATCGGTATTGCGCAGCACGTGTGGGGTAGGGTGGAGTCGTCGACTCAGAAGAGGATATCCTCGGGGTTGCCGATCGACAGAGAGCCACGTAGAGCTGGACGTGGCAGAAGACGGGCTTCGCCAAGAGGACGCCGACCTCGCGGGGCGTCTGGCCCTGGCTCTTGGTGATCGTTTGGCGTCGGCGGGCCTTACGGGATACAGGTTGGAGGAGCCTCGGTGACAACGACACGATCGATCATGTCCGCGGTCATGCGCGCGTTGTCAGCATCGACAACATCGTTTCGACGGGGCGTGAGAATGGCGCGCTGAAAGCCGCCGCGGCTCGTGGAAATAGTCTGCGAGGTCGCCGTAGACGGCTTGGAGGATCACTGTCTGGCTCTCTCACGCCTACCTGATCCTTACTCTCGCGCCTACCTGATCCTTACCCTAAATCGAGGGACAAACAGACAGACAAACAGACAGACAGACAGACAGACAAACATCTGTCGATTAGTAGTTAGGACTGAAACATAGTTAACGGCTCGTACGAACTTTCTTATCCGACCCTGCTAAGAGGGGGGTGTGTGTGGGGAGCATGAAGGATGTGGGTGGGTCCTAACTACTAATTGACAGATGTTTGTCTGTCTCTTTGTCCCTCGATTTAGGGTAATGATCAGGTAGGCCCGAGAGTAAGGATCAGGTCGACGCGAGGCCAGACAGTGATCCTCCAAGCCGTCTACGGCGACCTCGCAGACTATTTCCACGAGCCGCGGCGGCTCTTTCAGCGCGCCATTCTCACGCCCCGTCGAAACGATGTTGTCGATGCTGACAACGCGCGCATGACCGCGGCCTTTTTTTCCCGGAGACGAGGCGTCGGAGTTCTTTTCGGCTGACTAGGCTGGGTCGGAAGACGACGCCTCGCTCTTTACAGTAGAGTTTTCAACTCCCTGACAACCAACGGGATGCTGACTTTGAGCGCGAGCTTAAGGTCTTCGAAACCTCGACCCGTCGCACGGCCACTGCAACGGTACCAGATACATGATCGATCGTGTCGTTGTCACCGAGGCTCCTCCAACCTGTATCCCTCAAGCCCCACCGACGCCAAACGATCAACAAGAGCCAGAGGCAGACGCCCCGCAAGGTCGGCGTCCTCTTACCCAAGCCCGTCTTCTGCCACTTCCAGCTCTACGTGGCTCTCTGTCGATCGGCAACCCTGAGGATACGCTCTTCTGAGTCGACGACTCCGCCCTACCCCACACGTGCTGCGCAATACCTATAAGCCCCCTCCCGGCGTCTACACGCGCACTGTAGGTGAGTTTACTGGGCCAGGTGAACTTACTGAGGTTTGAGATTGGGACTAGGTGAACTTAGTGACCAGGTGAACTAACTGGGATCAGGTGAACTTACTGGGGGTTTAAGAGTAAACTCAAAGGTTAGCGGCGTGTGCGGATCAAAGCGCCTTAGATTGGCGGAGGCGAGAGCGACGAGCTCGAAGGAGTGGGTGTGAGCTAGGTGAACTTACTGACCAGGTGAACTTATATGAAACTTACTGGACCAGGTGAACTTACTGGGGTTAGAGATTTGGACTAGGTGAACTTACTGACCAGGTGAACTTATATGAAACTTACTGGGATTAGGTGAACTTACTGGGGTTAGAGATTGGGACTAGGTGAACTTACTGGCCTGCACTTGTCGACACGTTCGTCAGTGAGTTCACCTAGTCCCAATCTCTAACCCCAGTAAGTTCTGCGTAAACCCACTCGTGCTCACACCACTCCTTCGAGCTCGTCGCTGCCGCCTCCGCCAATCTAAGCTGCTTCGATCCGCACACGCCGCTAATCTTTGAGTTTACTCTTAAACCCCCAGTAAGCTCACCTGGTCCCAGTAAGTTCACCTGGTCACTATATTCACCTAGTCCCAAACCCCAGTAAGTTCACCTGGTCCCAGTAAGTTCACCTACAGTGCGCGTGTAGACGCCGGGAGGGGGCTTATCGGTATTGCGCAGCACGTGTGGGGTAGGGTGGAGTCGTCGACTCAGAAGAGCATATCCTCGGGGTTGCCGATCGACAGAGAGCCACGTAGAGCTGGACGTGGCAGAAGACGGGCTTCGCCAAGAGGACGCCGACCTCGCGGGGCGTCTGGCCCTGGCTCTTGGTGATCGTTTGGCGTCGGCGGGCCTTACGGGATACAGGTTGGAGGAGCCTCGGTGACAACGACACGATCGATCATGTATCTGGTACCGTTGCAGTGGCCGTGCGACGGGTCGAGGTTGCGAAGACTTTAAGCTCGCGATCAAAGTCAGCATGCCGTTGGTTGTCAGGGAGTTCAAAACTCGACTCTTGAGAGCGAGGCGTCGTCTTCCGACCCAGCCTAGTCAGCCGAAAAGAACTCCGACGCCTCGTCTCCGGGAAAAAAAGGCCGCGGTCATGCGCGCGTTGTCAGCATCGACAACATCGTTTCGACGGGGCGTGAGAATGGCGCGCTGAAAGAGCCGCCGCGGGTCGTGGAAATAGTCTGCGAGGTCGCCGTAGACGGCTTGGTGGATCACTGTCTGACTCTCGCGCCTACCTGATCCTTACTCTCGCGCCTACCTGATCCTTACCCTAAATCGAGAGACAGACAGACAAACAAACAGACAAACATCTGTCGATTAGTAGTTAAAGACAAGTGCAGGCCAGTAAGTTCACCTAGTCCCAATCTCTAACCCCAGTAAGTTCACCTAATCCCAGTAAGTTGACCTGGTCAGTAAGTGCACCTAGTCCAAATCTCTAACCCCAGTAAGTTCGGTGTAAACCCACTCGTGCTCACACCACTCCTTCGAGCTCGTCGCTCTCGCCTCCGCCAATCTAAGCTGCTTTGATCCGCACACGCCGCTAACCTTTGAGTTTACTCTAAAACCCCCAGTAAGTTCACCTGGTCCCAGTAAGTTCACCTGGTCACTATATTCACCTATCCCAATCTCAAACCCCGGTAAGTTCACCTGGTCCCAGTAAGTTCACCTACAGTGCGCGTGTAGACGCCGGGAGGGGGCTTATCGGTATTGCGGAGCACGTGTGAGGTAGGGTGGTGTCGTCGACTCAGAAGAGCATATTCTCGGGGTTGCCGATCGACAGAGAGCCACATAGAGCTGGACGTGACAGAAGACGGGCTTGTGGGCAAGAGGACGCCGACCTCGCGGGGCGTCTGGCCCTGGCTCTTGGTGATCGTTTGGCGTCGGCGGGCCTTACGGGATACAGGTTGGAGAAGCCTCGGTGACAACGACACGATCGATCATGTATCTGGTACCGTTGCAGTGGCCGTGCGACGGGTCGAGGTTGCGAAGACTTTAAGCTCGCGATCAAAGTCAGCATGCCGTTGGTTGACAGGGAGTTGAAAACTCGACTGTAAAGAGCGAGGCGTCGGCTTCCGACCCAACCTAGTCGGCCGAAAAGAACTCCGACGCCTCGTCTTCGGGAAAAAAAGGCCGCGGTCATGCGCGCGTTGTCAGCATCGACAACATCGTTTCGACGGGGCGTGAGAATGGCGCGCTGAAAGAGCCGCCGCGGGTCGTGGAAATAGTCTGCGAGGTCGCCGTAGACGGCTTGGAGGATCACTGTCTGGCTCTCGCACCTACCTGATCCTTACTCTCGCTCCTACCTGATCCTTACCCTAAATCGAGGGACAGACAAACAAACAAACAAACAAACAAACAGACAGTGTGAAGAAGCTATGACACTTACCCCTGCACCACGTATCCAGTATCCTTACGTCTTTCTCCTATCGCTAGTCTAACGCCTCATACCATTCGTAACATGGTAGCAGGTGTTCATGGTAGCAGCTGGTGTCCGTCACGGTCGCACGACCGCTTGACTTCCCGGACAACAGCGACTCCTCCTCGGCTTCAGTTCCTTGCTACGTGTTCGGTTCGTTATCGTTTATCATGTCCTCGATCGAAATTAAGGATAGCAAGCTTTCGCAAAAACTCGATGCTTTCAGCGGTGAGCGACATCTTTTTCACCCTTGGGCCCGGCGCTTGGAAAACATGATCATTTCCACCGGTGATCGCATTATCTTGACCACTGACATTTGGACTAGCATTTCCGCTTCTGGCTGCTCTGAAGAAGAATTTGGTCTCAAGCAGCAACGCTGGTACAGTGCACTCTTCATGGCACTACCAATGCATGATACTGATCGTGCGGATATCCGTGAAAACCGCGATATGAACTTCACGCGGCTTTACAAACGCATTACTGATGTTTACATGGGTCATGGAGATCGTGTCGCTCAGTCTGCAATTGCTTCATTGCATTCCTTGGTGTGCAATAACATCGATGAACTTGAGTCCTTTCTTAACAAGTTCATCACTGGTGTTCAAGTTGCTCGGCATCATCAAGATTTCCCTGACTCAACATTGCAGCTGCTCCAAACGAAAATCCCCGACTCGCTCTTGTCTAAAGATCTCATTGCACTTGATCCTAAATTGCGCACATATGATGGTTTCGTTGATCGCCTCCACAGTAAAGTTTTTGATTATCTTCAGACCAAGTCTATGCACGTCCATGCTACGTTCCGTGAAAGTCCCCGTCATCGTGAACGTTCCAACTTTTATGGTCGCCATCCTTCTGAAAAGTATTTTCATCGCTTCAATGCTTTGCGCTCTCAACAACGTTCTAGCCCACGCCCCTCTTTTCGATCATCATTCCGTCACCCACCTTCATCTTCACGTGGTTTTCATCGCAAGCGCCAACGCCATACTGATCTTTGTCACTTTTGTGGTATTCCTGGCCATCACCAGAATGATTGTCATAAGCGTCAGCGCTATTTGCTCTCAAGCTACCGCCCGCCCACGGCATCAACACCAATACCCACGTCGGTTGCATTCCCAATACCCACCTCGGTCCACTCCCCAATACCCACCTAGGCCCCATCCACCCTTCTACCAACACCATCTTTTCATCCCCAATCCACCCTTGCCGCCATCTCAATCCTCTCCGCCGCTTCTTGCGTTGCCACCCTCCACCACACCCTCTGTCCCGCCTTCCACCGCTGTCACCCTTCCTGACCCATCCCTTTCTGCACCCACCTACCCGTCCTACAATTTCCACCTTCTTTCCATCTCCCCCTCCATTCACCAAGTCCTTTCCTCCACCAACGCCCTTACCGCTCTGCTCACCGCTCGTGAGCGTGACTACCTTCACAGCACCAACCTTCGTCTCGTTGTCTATGATACCGGCGCCAACGTCAGCCTTTTAATTCTCCCGCTGGCTTCACTGACCTGGACAACACTCAACAGCATTCCATCACTTCTGCTATCGGCACTGGCTCTGTTTCCGGTTCTGGCACTGCTCACTTAACGTTCCCTTCAATTGGTCCTCTTGACAATCGTGGTCTTCCTTCTCCTGCACCCACTCTCTCCGCCCCTCATGGTATACATGTCGCGTTTCCGCATACCCTCATCTCTCCTGGCCTTGGTGACAAACGGATTCTTTCGGATCATTCCCTTGAACAAGTTGGTTACGATTGCCACACCATTCAGGCCGTTGATCCTGCTTATCCGCAACGTATTTTACGTCACCGCCAAACGCATCACGTTATTCCCCTGCTTCGTCGCTGTGGTCTTCTTTTGATCGTCTGTTGGATCGGCAATACGACCGCTGCGCCCTACACGGACTACGTTTCACCTTTTGTGGCATTTTCTTCTTCCCCTCGTGTCCATGATCCTTGTGCGTTTCCCGCTGTGTCTCAACGCACTCAACTAACTTTCGATCTTTGGCATGCTCGTCTTGGTCATTATAGTCCTGCCTATCTTCGGCGTTTGTCTTCTCTTGCTGTTGGCGCACCGTTTTCCCGAGCTCCGCGTCGCTTTCTTTTGTCCTGCTTGTGCTCTCGGTAAAATGCATGCTGCGCATGTTGGCCAACGTAAAGCTCATGCTTCCACTTCGTCTCCTTCCTCCGAGCCTTTGTCTCGTCCACGTGCCGTTGCGCCCTATCTTATTATCCACGCCGATCTCATGTTTGCTGGCGTCCCATCCTACATATATCACGATCGCGCGATCCTCACGTTTGTCGATGATCATACGCGCCGCCGCACGCGTTACTTTGCTCCACGACACGATGCCCTTACGAACGCTCGACAACTCGAACTTTTTCTGTCTACCGTGGTTCGCCCATTCGGATATCGCGTTGCCCTCATCTACACCGATCGTGACCGCTCTCTTATGGGCCAATTCGAAACCTTCTGTCTGGGCAACAATATTGCGCTTCGGCGCGCTCCGGCAGCACAGTCCAAAACTTCACAGGCTCACGCTTTTTCCGGTGTTGTGGAACGCTCTCATCGCGCAACCGCGGATATTACTCGCACTCTTTTGGTACATGCGCACCGTCCACCTGATTTTTGGCGTTGGGCCATGGAAACGGCTGACTTCATCTCTGAGCGTATGCCAAATGCCTCTAATCCTGGATATATGACGCCATATGAAATGCTACATGAAACACTCCCGCGTGTCGATTTTCTTCGTGTTTGGGGCTGTCCTGCTGCAATTCTCACTGGCGACAAATGGCCTACCAAAGCTATAACCGGTATCTTCATTGGGTATCCCTCTGCAGGCCCTGGATATCGCATATTGCTTCAACGCCCCACAGGTCCTGTCATCCACACCTCGATTGATGTTGTTTTTGACGAAAATTTCGCTCTGCGTAAGTCACTGTCCACCCAACCCCTTCCTCCGTCTCTCGTGGATTCTCGTTTTCCTGACTTGTTTTATTACGACCCTCGTCTATCTTCGGCCGTCAACCCAATATCCTCTGTTTTTGATGCTCCGGAGCCGGCCTTATCGGGACTGATCACCCCACAAACGTCACTGCCTACAATGTTACCGGCCAATACGAAACGTGCACCATTACGTCGTGCCAAACGGGGCCGACCGCGCAAAGTCGACAAATCAACAAACTTTTTTACGGGCCATGTTTCATCCTGTTACAATGTTGATACGGGCCATTCTCATGTTGATACGGGCCATTCTGATGTTGATACGGGCCATTATGTTGATACGGGCCATTCTGATGTTGATACGGGCCATTATGTTGATACGGGCCATTCTGATGTTGATACGGGCCATTCTGATGTCGATACGGGCCATTCTGTTTCCTCTGTCGCTTCTGTTTCCCCCTGTCACTCTTTGTATGTCTCTTCTGTTAGCTTTCGTTTGTTAGTTCATTATGTCTTCCTTCCCCTTTGTTTAGCTAACACCCTTGTTGATCCTCATGCACACGTTTATTACTCTGCTTCCGAAGAAATGTCCCAGTATTCAGACCTTGACGAAACTACTATCACTTCCACCCATTTACGTGAAGCTTTAGCTCCGACCAATCCTGAGCGTCCTGGCTGGTTGCAAGCCATCGCTAAAGAATACAGCTCTCTTGGTCAACTTGGTTGTTGGGATGTGATTCGCCTCCCTCAAACTTTTCTGGCAACATTTGTACCCTCAAGTGGATCCTCCGCAAGAAGTATGACTCTGGCCGCTTCAAATCGTACAAGGCTCGCCTTGTCGTCCGCGGTTACACCCAGGTTCACGGCATTGATTATCATGACACCTACTCACCGGTTGCCAACATCGTCACGATCCGTTTCTTTCTGACCTTTGTCGCTGTTCATGACTGGGATTTGCACAAGTTGGATGTTAGCTCCGCTTTTATTCAAGCTCCCATTGACGAAGACATCTATGTCTGGCCACCCGAAGGCTATGCTCCTCGCCAACCCACCGATGGTTCCAAAATCGTTTACAAGCTCCGTCGCTCTTGGTATGGTTGCAAACAAGCTTGTCGCAATTGGTGGCTTTATTTGGAACGCTTCCTTCTCAATGATTGTGGCTTCGTCCGCGGATCTGGTGACACTTGCCATTACAAGCTCGTGCTCAATTCTACCGTGGTCCTCCGTCTTGTTTTGGTCGTCGATGATCTTCTTGTGGCGCACCCTCCTCATTGCATTGGCCATTACCAAGCCTTTTTCCTCCGTTTCCGCGCTTTCACTGACGTCAATGAACTCGATCTCACCTCTTACGTTGGTCTTCGCATTACGCGTGATCGCCCTCGGAGAACCCTCACTCTTGACCAATCCCATGCTATCCGTGAAATCCTTACCGAACATCGCTTCATCAACAGTAAACCCGAACTCACTCCCGCTCCCAAAGGTCTTCATCTTTCTGCGGCTGATTGTCCGGCTCCTGGTTCTCCAGATCACATTTTCATGGCACGCATCCCTTTTCGCCGTATTGTTGGCTGTGTCCTCTTCATCTCCATCATGACTCGCCCTGATATCACTTGGTCCGTCAATCAGTGTGCGCGTTTTCCCACAATCCTGGTAAACCCCACTGGCACGCTTTATCCCACACTCTGCGTTATCTCAACGGTACTCAGGATCTTGCCCTTATTCTTGGTCGCGATTCTACCCTTCATCTCTGTGGTTATTCCGACTCCAGCTGGGCCGACGACCCTGATGACCGCCACTCCATAACTGGTTTTTGTTTTCTCCTTGCTGGCTCTATGATAGCCTACTGCTCCCGCTCGCAATACTTACTTGCTCGTTCTTCTTTCGAAGCTGAGTTGCTTGCTCTTTACGCTGCTACTGCTGAGCTCTCTTGGCTTCTCAAACTTTTTGATGACTTTGATCTCCCTCGTCACACGGTCCCAATGTATGTTGATAATAGCACCACCGTCACCCAAGTTCGTCTCCAATGTCTCACACGGCGCACCCGCCATATTGACATTCGCTTTTACAGTACCGCCGAATATCATCGCAACCACATCATCGATCTCAAGCACATACCCCGCCTTAACAATCTTAGCGACATTTTCACCCGCAGTACGGAAGCTCCTTCCTTCCTCCGGCTTCGTGCTCTTTACCTCACTTCGTGATCTTCGCCCTGGTCTCTGTTGTCTCTTTTTCTTGCCACAATGCCTCTGTGACGTCTTCCTCAAATGTGACGTCTTCCTCAGCTTCTTCTGTGAGCTCCACTTACCCCTTTTCCTTTTCCTTCTTTTCCAGCACCTGTGTGAAGACCTCACTTACCCCTTTTTCCTTTTCCTTCTTTTCCAGCACCTG
>JAQMWT010000093.1:0-167556 GCA_029834535.1 Chrysophaeum taylorii
GGACTTTTTGGTCCAGTAAGCTCACCCAGTGCGCGTGTAGACGCCGGGAGGGCTTATCGGTATTGCGCAGCGGTGGGGTAGGGTGGGGTCGTCGACTCAGAAGAGCATATTCTCGGGGTTGCCGATCGACAGAGAGCCACGTAGAGCTGGACGTGGCAGAAGACGGGCTTCGCCAAGAGGACGCCGACCTCGCGGAGCGTCTGGCCCTGGCTCTTGGTGATCGTTTGGCGTCGGCGGGCCTTAAGGGATACCGGTTGGAGGAGCCTCGGTGACAACGACACGATCGATCATGTATCTGGTACCGTTGCAGTGGCCGTGCGACGGGTCGAGGTTGCGAAGACATTAAGCTCGCGATCAAAGTCACCATGCCGTTGGTTGTCAGGGAGTTGAAAACTCGACTGTAAAGAGCGAGGCGTCGTCTTCCGACCCAGCCTAGTCAGCCGAAAAGAACTCCGACGCCTCGTCTCCGGGGAAAAAAGGCCGCGGTCATGCGCGCGTTGTCAGCATCGACAACATCGTTTCGACGGGGCGTGAGAATGGCGCGCTGAAAGAGCCGCCCGGGTCGTGGAAACAGTCTGCGAGGTCGCCGCAGACGGCTTGGAGGATCAATGTCTGGCTCGCGGGCCTACATGATCCTTACCCTAAATCGGGGGACAAACAAACAGACAAACAAACAGACAAACATCTGTCGATTAGTAGTTAGGACGTCACAGTAACCCTCGACGTTGTTCGCCATCGCGCTCGATGGCGACGGCTGCCAAAAACGTTGGTGTCCCGATCAAATTGTTGTACGAGGGCGAAGGACACATGGTGCGTCGATAGTGGAGAGCGCGACGGTGACTAGACGACGCAGGTGACGGTGGAACTGCGTAACGGCGAAATCTACCGCGGCCACCTCGAGGAAACCGAGGAGACGATGAACTGTCTCATCACCGACGTCGTCATGACGGCTCGCAACGGTCGGGTCTCTAAGATGGAAAACGTTTACATTCGAGGGTCGCAGATCAAGTTTATGGTCCTACCGGACTTGCTCAAGCACTCGCCGATCTTGGAGAAGGTCAAGCAGATGAAGAGGCAAGACGACGCGAAACCCAAGAAACGCAGCGGTCGAAAGCCCTCACACAAGGCATGATGCCTGCACCATGTTGTTGTACGCGGCATAGCACCAGTGCCTGCGAAGCGCCACGATTGAAACGAGACTTTTCGATTATCAAGGACCAGCACCATCTGAGGTGGTTTGACGCTGGTGGCTCCCGTCTGTCTGAAAGGAACATCGCGGGGACATAGTATTGCAAAGTGCAGAACAACAATGTCCGCGGCGGTGTATGGGCGAGGGGTGTCGCGTGCGACCTCTCTCTCTTTCTCTCTCGGATCGCAGGAGACTGTGGGCGCGCGAAGTGCTGTGCGCACAATACCAAAAGCACGCTCGATGAGTTTCTTTCTGCCTTTTCCCACAGTATAGTATAGTATAGTATAGAATAGTATAGTAGTGTGGTGGTGAGTATGCTCTTATTTAGTTCCGAGATGAGAAATATGGCGCCGGGGTCGCGGCGGCGGCGAGAGAGCCCGCATTCTTTCACGAGCCCCCCTCCGGGAAAAAAAACGTCGTCGTGAGTGGTTCGAGCGTGGTTTTCTGTCGGACGAGATTTTTAATAAAGTAGTAGTCAAATAGGGAAGGCGGTGTGGTCTGGTGGTGTCGACTTCCCACCGCGCCCAGCTTTCAGGGCTTTTACCCTACTTGCGCGAACAGTGTTAATTGTTCGAAAGGGCAAATAAGTGAAACTGCCCGGGGATATCTCTAACATGCTGAGAATTTTTACGTCAGGTTGTGCCCCTCCACACAGTTCCAAGCTTTAAGGTTTTCGCGAAGTTTCCTGCCTCATCATGGCCTCCAATGACGGCTTCGTCCCGCCCACGCCCGGGTCGCGTCCGCGGATGGTCGATGCGCGGAGCTTATCAGCGGCGTCGATACTGCGGTCGTTCACGGGGTGGCGCGGCAAGACGGACCCGAAGCCCGTAGGACGAAAGCCATGGGTCGCGCAGCGCTTGCAGGCGACAGCGTCGGCGATGAAGACTCTCGTCGCGACCGTGCCCGTGACGTCGTCGGTGGCGTCGGCCCGCGGTTGGCGCGCGTCCCCGAGCGGCGGCAGCGGATCGAGGAATACGAGGAGGAGGAGGAGGAGGAAGTGGCGCCGCCTCCGCCGCCGCCCAAGGAGAAGGTGGACATCGTCGTCGCCGCGCCGAACGACGCGCCGTGCGCCGTCCTGTTCGCGTCGCGGCAGCTCGTGACGGCCCCTCGTAGTCCGCAGCAGCGCGCCGCGTCGACACGCATTTGGCGGGGCAAGGGGAACGATCGCGCGCGGCTCGAGGTCGCGGCGTTCGCGTTCGATCGATGCGCCGAGGCGGACGACGTGTTTGGAACGCCGGCAAGCTCCAAGCGGTACCGGGCCAAGAGGCTGCGGTGCGACGGTGCGCGGCAGCTCGTGCGCGCCGTGCTGTCGAACGACGTGTTCGAGTGCGACGACGACGACGACGACCGCGAACGATGCGACGAAATTTGTCGCGTCGCGTTCGGTCGCGACCTCGAGGAGCGCCTCGACTTTGGCCAGGTGCTGCGGTGGCTGCAGCACTGGAAGGGCATGCCGCGCGTGTCGGAGATGAGCCCCCGACGCCACAAGCGACGACGCTGGCCGCCCGCCGTCGTGGTGCGGAGCGGTGCGACGCGGTTCCGGCCGCACGCGTTCAACGAGGCGGAGCTCGACGGAGGCTCGGACGACGAGCCGGGCGCGTGGTCGCGGTGCCGGGTCGAGCTGCGCAAGGACGCGACCGTCTCGGTCGCCCCCACCTGGCGGCCCCTGGTCGAGGACGAGTACGACCTGAGCCTCGTCGACGCAACCCTCGACGCGCGCCGCCGCCAGATCGTGCTCTGTCCGCGCGGTCCGGGCGAACTCCTTGAAGTCGACGACGACTCGGGCGTCTCCCAGGTGGTTGCGCGCGACCGGGCCGAGTTCCGCCAGTGCGGCCGCCACCCGGGGGCCCGCCTCTCCTTCGACGACCTCGACGAATTAATGCACTTTTGGTCCAGCCTCTGCCACGTCGACGACTCGGACCTCTCGGAGGACTCGACCGATTTCGACTCGGAGGCCTCGCCCGTGCCGCGACGCTCGAGTAGCAAGGTCAGATTCGAGGACACGATTTCCCTCTCTGACGAGGAGGACGTGAAGAAGAAGATGAAGACAACATCAACAACAAAACAGCAAAGCCAAAACCAAACCCGACTCGGTAACCTCGACGACGACGAGGTGGACGACGACGACGACGAAGAAGGCAACCGCGACGCGCCGAACGTCCTCGACAACGTCCTCGGGTTCGACGCGCACTCGGCGTCGCCGATCATGGAGTCGCTCGGGATCGTCGATGCGCTTGCGAGGGCTGTCATGCGGCCGCCGCGCTGGCGCGCCCCTGTCAAGGCCCTCGGCCCGCGCGTCTTTGACATCGAGGCGACGTCGGCGACGGGCGACGTCACCGCGCAGACGTGGACGCGCGTCGACTTCATTGTGAAGAACCCTGCTGGAAGCGACATGCAGTGCGCCTACTGGGCCCCCGCGCGGACGGTCGTCGACGACACGCAGCCCGCCTGCGTCATTTACGCCCACGGAAACTCGAGCTGTCGCGCCGAGGCGCTCCACGCCCTCAAGGTCTGCGCGCTCGCGGGCGTCGCCTTGTGCGCGCTCGACTTCGCCGGATCCGGCAGCTCGGCCGGCGATGGCGTCTCCCTCGGCCTCCGCGAGTCCCGCGACGTCGCCGCCGTCGCCACTCACCTAAAAAACACGGGCGTCTCGCGCGTCGCCTTGTGGGGCCGCAGCATGGGCGCGGTCGCCTCCATTCTTACGGCCGGCGAGCGCGACCTCGACACCTGTTGCGTCATCGCGGATTCCCCCTTCGAGTCTCTTTCTGCCCTCTGCTCGGACCTCGTCGACCGCTCGGCCCTCGCGGCCCTCGGCGTCGACGGGCCTATGCGCTTCCTCCGCGCCAACGGCAAAGACAATAACTCGGGCGCCTCGAGCGCCCGGACGATAACGCGCGCTCCCAGTTCGACGCGTCCTCGACCGACGATTCGGACATGCACGGCGATCTCGACGACGACGACGACGACGAAGAAGAAGACGGTGGTGGCGGCGGCATCGGGGGGGGCGACGACGAAGAAGAAGAAGCTGCCCCCGAATGGGCGCTCTCGCCCTCGGACCCGCACGCCAGCAAGCGCCGCCTCCGCCGCACCTTCGATGACGTGCCCCCAAAACAACAACAACAACAACCACAGCAGCAACAACGACGCTCGTCGACTGCCAAGAAGGCGCGCTCGTCGCCCGAGTCGCGACGGCGCAACCGGAAACAGCGGGACAAGAACGACAAGGCGCGCCTCGCCTACCTTATCGAGGACGCCGAGAGCGGCGTCGCGTCGGCCGACGATTACCTGCTTCCGCCACTCCGGCCACGGCGCCGCGCGCCGCGCAGACGACGAGAGCTCGGCCCCTTCTCGCCGTCGGCCTGGCTGGCCGGCCAGGTCGCCTCGGCTGTCGAGGCGCCGCTCGTCGTCGCCGTCAGCGCCAAGATCGCCGAGCAGGCCAAATTCGACGTGCGTTGCCTCCGCGCCGGTCGCGCCGCCGAGAATCTCGGCTTCTGCAGCGTGCCCTTTTTGTGCGTGGCGAGCGAGGATGACGCCATAACCCCTCTCTCACGCCGAGTCCCTCGTCGGTCGCTACGTCATGGGCCACGCCGAGCGCCGCCGCAAGCCCCGCGACGCCCCTGCGCCCGTGCGCCTCGTCGTCTGCCGCGGTGACCACAACGCCCCCCGAACCCTCCGCGTCCACCTCGCCATTCTCCGCACTCTCGCGCTCTACGTCGCTCGCGTCGATCCCCCCGCCGTCGAACTCCTCGTCGACCGCGTCGAGGCAACCTACACCGGACGCACCCTCCGCAGCCCCCCCTGGGGCGAGTCCCGCCGCCGCCCCGCCGTCACCCGATCCGTCTCGCGCTCCTGCTCGAAGGACCTCGACTACGACTATCAATCCGACGACGATAACAACGACGACCTCGCTCCGCCCCCCTCGTCGCCGCCATGTACGAGGGCAAACCCGATGAAATCTTTAGGACGCTCGCTCGCTATATCTTCATCACCAGCGGCGTCTCCCGACCGACCGACCGACCGACCGACCGACCGGGGGTCTTTGGTCGGCCGCGCGACCCCATGTTTTGGCGCGCCGCCGACGTCCCCTCCCCGCGTGACCGCGTGGTCACCGCAGGACATTGCGCGACAGCGCCCCCGCACTCCCTTCCTTCGCAGAGACGGCGCCTCCGGGTCGGCGACTCCACCACCACCATCCATCCATCCATCCATCCATCTATCTATCTATCCATCTATATATCCATCCATCATCATCGAACTGCGCGAACTGCTGCCCTCGTCCTCCTTCCGGCCTTTTTCAATTTTTTTATCTCGGCCCCTCCGCACCGCACACCTGTCTGTGTGAACGTAATCTTAAGAAGAACACTATAACCATGCAACCCTAAGGTGGTGGTGGTGGTGGTGGTTACTTTGTCCGCATAGAACTACGAACGCCCTACCAGCTGCTTAGGAAGGAGGGATTTGAGTGCGAGGTCGAGAGCTGCCCGGAAGGCGTTGCCTTCGAGTTCGTTAAAGACGTCGATGTTAAGGCGGAAGACGACGTTCGCTTCGTCAACAATGGCCTGGTGCTGCGCAGACGTCATCTCGCTGCCGAGCTCATTGAGGCCCGAGTACCAGCGGTCGATGAAGGCGCGCGTGTCTGGGATGTCGGCGAATGAATAAAAGGCGAGGCCGTCGTCGGCGAGCCCGAGCGACTTGGAGGCCATGCCGGACATCATCTGTCCGCCAAAGAGGTCGCCGAGGTATCGCGAATACAAATGACCGATTAGCAGATCCGAGTCTTTGACCTCCTCGATGCGGTCGCAGTAGGCGCGTGCCGCTGGCGACGGCGTCACGCGCCGACGCCAGTCGTCGCCAAAATAAAACCGCATGTCGGCCTCGAGGCTGGGGACGCGTCGTAACTCCTCGAAATCCAACGCCCGGGCATTCGGAGTCGCGCTCTGGTCGAGCGCTCGCTCCATCGCCTCGTACACAAAGTAGAGGTTGGCGGTCAATCGGGCGAACGAGCTTCGCTTTGCAAGGCCCTTGAAGAACCCCGTCACAAATTGCGTGTTCTCGGCCACGCTGTGCACCTTGCGCGTGCCGTCGTCGAGGGCGAGTGCGAGACCACTCTCCCTCGGATTCGACCCCACCTTCGCCGGACTCGGTTGAAGTGCAAACACGCCATGACACAGACTGGTCACCACGACCACCCACATGCACATCACACGCAACGTCGTTGATGCCAGCTCAGACAGAAGCTCTTTTCTGGGTAGCTTGAGTAGTACCATGCTTACCCTACAAGCACTTCAAGCTAAGAATGAGGCGGTTCATCGTCGTCTTGCTCGTGATGAGCGAGGTGTCGCCGCTGGTGGTCCTCCACCAGCGATGCGCAAGGCGGCGCGAGATGTCGTCGGTGTCGATGATGGCGCGCGAGTCGTCGTACCTGAGCGCGAAGCAATGGGAGGAGCTGGGGGCTTTGGAGGAGACGACGAGGTGCGCTCGGGCGTGCGGTGGCGACCGACCTACCAAGATCCAGGCAATCGCGTTCGGGGCGATGGCACGGGGCGAGCACTGCATCATCGCCGACCAGACGGGCTCGGGAAGACGCTGGCATATCTGCTTCCGCTCGCGCAGCGGCTCCGGGCCGAGGAGCGCGAGGGGCCGCGCCTCGCCGAGGCGCCAAAGGGGACCGCCCTGCCGCGCGCAATCGTGCTTGCCCCGACGTCGGAGCTCGTGGCACAAGTGGCGGGCGTGGGACGTGCAGTGAGTGGGGGCGGGATGCCGCTACGAATCCGATGCGCGACGGGCGACGCCGACGCGCGGAGCGCGGCGCGCGCGTTGCGCGCGGCGGCGGCTGCGACGTCCTGATCGCGACGCCGGGGCGGCTCGCCAAGTTAATAAAGAGCGGCGCCGTCAGCCTTTCGCGCGCGAGCGACGTGGTCCTCGACGAGGTGGACGTGCTGGCGATCGCGGACGGGGGCGCGATGTTGAGACCGATCTTTGGCGACGACTCGACGCTTTCCTCTTCGGCCCGCTTCGCCTTCGTGACTGCCACCCTCCCCACGCAAGTCGAAGCGCAGCTCCGAAAGGAGTTTGCGGACGTCGTGGTCTGCAAGGGCCCGGGCTTGCACAAGGCCCCTCGGCCTCGAGGTTTCGCTCGTCGAGTGCGACCCGTTCGCGAAGCCGGCGCCGGCGTCGAGCCGCCGCCGCGCCGACCTCTCCGACTACCTCGTGATAGATGAGGATGATGATGATCGAGGGCGTGCTTCCCCGACAAAGCAACGACTTCGAAAGTCCGAAAAGACCTACGAGGGCGACCTCGTGGTGACCAAGCCGATCGACAGAATCGACGATCCGACGTTCGAACTCAAAAAGCGCGCCCTCTTCGACAGCCTGAGCCTCGGCCGCCCGTCGAGCGAGGGCCGGCTCGAGGTCCCGACGAGGACCTTGGTGTTTTGTAATACAATCGAAAGCTGCCGCCGCGTCGAGAACGCCCTGTATAGGGCCGACCGCCGCCGCGCTCTCCGCACCGTCTACGCCTACCACTCGGCGTTGGAGAAGGACGCCCGGAAGCGCGCGCTCGCCGCCTTCATCGACCCCCAACTCGACCTCACGCGCGACCCTACCGTGCTCGTCTGCACCGACCGCGCGAGCCGCGGCGTCGACTTTGGCGCCGTCCCGGTCGACCACGTCGTCCTCTTCGACTGGCCCCGCGACCCGAACGAGTTCCTCCGACGCGTCGGCCGAACGGCCCGCGCCGGCCGCTCCGGATACGCGACAGTCTTCGCCAGTGGCACGAATCTCGCCGTCGCCCGCAAGGTCGTCGCCGCCTGCCAACGCGGCAAACCCATCCTCGACGACCCTGACACCTTCATTTCCTAGATAAGGAAGGTAGGTTTCTGTCTATCTATCTATCTTCTCCTGGCCGCGCAGGAGGTGCACGCCAAGGGGCGGCGGCGGCGACCAGTCTCGCCGCCGGTAGTTGTAGAGCACCGATCGCAAACGAGGAGGAGGAGGCGGCACGTTTCGCAGCGCGCGCGGCGCGTGCGGCGGTCGCTGCAGTAGTCGTGGACGGGGCCCGACCCGCAGGCAGCACACGCGCTCGCGGCGGCGGCAGTCTCGCTGCCGACGGGCTTCCGCGCGAACCGAGACTCGCGGATCGAAGACAAACAGTCGTCCGCAGAACAAGCCGTCGTCGCCGTCCCGCTCAACCTGCTCGAGGTATCGGACGACGCCGCCGTCGAGCATAGCGACCTCCGCGCTGTTCGTTCTCGCCGCGATGAGCTCGGCGGCGCGTTCGCAACGCACGCCGCCGGTGCAGTAAGCCAAAACGGGTGCTCCGTCGGGAATGGGTGCGGACTCGAGCCACGACGCAAAGTCGGAGGTCGACCGGATGTCTGGCGCGAGGACCGTCGCCGCGCCCTCGAAGCGACCTATCGCGCTTTCGTAACCGTTCCTCACGTCGATCACCACCGACTCGGGTTTCGCCAACGCGGCGTCCCACGCGTCGCGCTTGAGGCGCCGGATCGACGTCGCCTTCGTTGCCGGCGCCCTTCCAAACGTCACGATTTCTTCCACCACGCGCCATCTGTAGGCGTCGAAGCCCGTCTCGCGACGCAACGACGCGTCGCGCGCGCGCCGTCTCTTCGTCGCCCACGCGGGTCAGGTTGAACTCCGTCTCAGCGAACACGTCCCGACGTTCGCGCCGAGCGCGCAACATGTGCGCTTCGAGCGCCGCCATCGGCCCGCCCAAGGTCGCGTTCACGCCCTCGCGCGAGACGCGCACTCGTCCAACGAGACATTCGCGCGAAAACGACGCCAGCCATTCTCCCAACTCGGATGGCTCATCGATCTGCCCAATAGCGTAGTACAGCAACACGGCCTCGATTTTCGTCGGCGCGCTCCTGCTCATCTCTACCGCCTGGTAAGAAACCGACAACAAGCTAGTTGCGCACGAGATTTTATCGTCGTCGCCACAGATCGCTCCCTACAGTGTGATCAATCAATACGGGCACGAGATCCCTCCCTGAATCATGGCGAAACCCCGGCGGTTCAAGGGACCTTTCGCTCGCTCGCTCGCTCGCTCGCTCGCGACAGGTGAGGACAAAACGACGAAAAGGGACCCCACCCATGCGGCAACACGTGTTCTAGTTCGTGCGAGACCCAGCGCGGGAATAGCCCGCGGTCGATGAGCTGCGTTACAACCACATTACTGGCGCCACGACGAGCTGATACGCGACGGTGACGACGACGAGGCTAGGAGGATTGCCCTCCGCGAACGAGGTGTCCGTCAAACAGGACGAGGACATGAAGTGTGATGCGAGGAGCCCGCGCGCGCGGTATCCAAGAAGGGCAGGAGTAGGCGCGGCGCGGGAGGCACATCGTGTCACTTGACCTTTCGTTGTGGCATCTGTGGCGCGAGGCCGAGATGTCTGACGACCTCGGCGCGCGATCGAAATCGACGTCCCTTTGGGTTGTAGTAGTAGACGTCGCGAGAGCCGGCGGTGGCGCCACCCTTGCGGGTCTCGATCTCGACGCGCCACTGCTTGATGACGTCCTGGTCACCTCCGCATTTCGCAACGAATCTCGCGAGCCCGTCGAGCAGGTTTTCCTGCGAGGGAGGCTCGCGAGGCTCGCGCGGCTCTCGCGGCTCTCGCAGCGCGGTACACGCGAGAAGGTTGAGGCAGCGTCGCTTGACGCACACTTGCTTGGACGACCCCGTGCCCCCGAATTTTCGCATGCCCAGGCACGCGCTGCAAGCGCCGCAGTCGCTCGCGCGGCAGCCCTCGCACGTGCCGCACCGCACGCGCCGCACGTTAATGACGCCGTTTCGCTTGGGCCCGCAGTGCTCGTGCTCGCTGCCATAGTCGGTGTCTGCATCGAAGATCGAGTCGTCGATGTGCTCTTCCTCCACCCCATTGCTCGTTGACGACATCTCGCCTCCCTCGGCATCTTCTTCGGAGCGACGCTTCATCGTTTGAGAACCAACCTCTGGCATTAACTTAAGGTCCGTTGGACGGACCTGATTCCTATGACTGCACCCAATGCCACAGAACCCGCCGCCGCGATGGTCTGCGCCACCGGTCCGAGTGACGTTCAACAGAACCTGTTGATCGTGCTGACCGTGTCGAACATCACGCTCCTGTTTCTCGTGGGACTCCTCGCTCGACGGCTCGAAGCCTTGCACGTCAAGCTGAGTCGATATATCAAATCGTCGCGGTCCACAAGCCAGAAATCGCTCGCCACGGCGACCGCGACGAGGGTAGAGACGACGCCCTCGCGCCCACCCTCGCCGGACGTCACGCGCGAGCTCGTTACCGGCCACGTGCAGATGCTTCGAACAACTCTCTCCAACCAGAGCCTCAGGAGCAGTCTCTCGGCCGACGACTTCGCCTCGCTCCAGTGCATGTTGGGCGAGGAAGACGGCATCACCATGTGATTGCGGAGAAGCGCGATAACTACGCGCGCCTCCATCGAAATCTTTCCTCTCCTTGTCTTTATCTTTATCTCAATATGTCGAGTCTGGGGAGATGGTACATGCAGGGTCTGGCATGCGCCCTTGCCTCGAGATCGTCGTCGTCACAACGCTCTCCGTGATCATGAAACAGAAGGTGCGGAAGTGCGCGCGGTGGTTGTTTCCTGTTTAGACTCGGGGAATGTTTTGTTTTGTTTTGTATGAAAGGTCGACAGCTAGGTGATAAGAGGTGGGGGGGGGGGCTTGAGGGTTTTGGTGCGCTCATCAAGCACAATTTCATACCGGAACACGAAACCGGAACTTGCGTGTGCTCGACCAGATGTTGCGAGGAGCCGGAATCCTGCGCGCGTCCGCCGCGACGTTCCAGCGCCGCGCCACCGGCGCCGGGACGTTCCGGATGGGCGCTCGGCGTTGGATGGGAAGCGGCGGCGGTGGCCACTTCCACGTCTCCCAATCCACAAGAACGTTGGCATGGTTTACATGGTTGTCATGTGGTTGTGGATGATGTACCGCGCAAAGGAAGACGGGGCCGTCGTCCTGGTGCGTTTGTTTCTATCGTTTTTTGTGAGCTGCTCGCGCGCAGGGCCTCGTGCACCCGTGGGACGCCCACGGCGGCCACGGCCACGACCACGCCCACGACGAGGAGGAGGAGGAAGAAGATGACGAGGACTAGGGTGCGACCACCGAACGATGCGCCGCGAATTCCTTTGCGAGCGTGCGAAGATGAGTGAAGCATGTGATGTGCGGAGCGGACGACCTAGCCACCTCTGTCATCACTCCTCATCGCGACCCTACAATAATATTTCTGCGTATATAACTTACAGAAGCGCAAGGAACGATCGTTGTCTAGAGAAAGGGAATTGCAATCGCCATCCCAACCGCGGCGCCAACAAGGGTGTTGATGAAGTTGATGACCTCGTTTGTCAAAATAGGTATGGAACCCTGCACGGTGGCGCCCAAGCTTTCGAATGTTGTGGCGACAAAGGCAGCGATGATTGAGGCGGGAGCTGCTGGCCATATAGCTGGAGAAAACCCGAGTTGAAAAGATTAAAAACAGTCGCACGTACGGACGAGGCCCACGGTACACGCGTAGGCGGTGATGACGAGCGAGCCGACCACGCCGGCGAGGGTGCCTTCGAGCGAAACCTATGTCGTCGTGCAGAATCCCAAAAACCGTCGTGACACGGGGGCGGACTCACTGCGCCCTCGGTCCCACGCGGGACTTGGCGCAACGTGGTGACGAGGTAGGTCGTCTTGCCGTAGGCCTTGCCGATTTCGCTTGCCGTAGTATCCGACAGCTTTGTTGCTAGGGAGGCCACGAAGCCAACGGAAAGCGCAGGTTGCCATTGCGGCCACGCCGACCCCGCGATGGCGCACAACGCCGCGGTCGCCGCAGATCCCCGTTTCGGGCCCTCGCGCGCCGCCGCGGCCTTCGGCGATGCCGGCTTCCTCCTTCTCCCGCTTCTTCACCTTGGTCACCAAGCTACCGCAGATAAGGTACCTGCACCCTCGTCATCACGTCTCAAGCTGGAACGCACAGCACGCATGTCGTGTAACCACCCCAGTCGACGAACGACCCAAGCAGTATCTGCGTGCGTGTCATTTCAAAGAACAAAAACTCTGGCGGCTCAGGAACGCGCGACGCCCAACGCCCATGCGTGCGCGAGGCCCGCGGGAGTGAGAGCTTGCTGCTTGGCTGCGACGCCGCCGGCAGCGAGAACGCTGTTCAACGCAACAGCGCTTGCCACAGAAGACATCTGCGGTGGCGTCGCACGCCGAAGGCGATGGCATCGATGCGGCCTCGTGATGGGCGGACGCGACACGAACGCGCGCACGAGAGGCAGCAACATCAACGATGCGAATCTTGTTCCCATCGACATGTTCAGTTTCAGATTCGTTGCAGCTTCCGTTGCGTGTTGTCAGAAAGTCCTGTCAACAAAACTGCGTCATGCCGCGCACACCTGCTCTCGTCGCCGCCTTCCTCGCCTGGTCTGCGGTCGCCTTCTTGCCGCCCGTCGCCCCGTCCGCGACAACGCAGCGTCATGGCTTCCTCGAGGATTTGATGGACAAGCTCGAAGGCAAGGACACCAAGCAGGATGACTGGAAGGAACAAATGTACCGCGAGCAGCAGGAGATTCTTAAGCGACGTCGCAAGACAGGTTGTGATAGTCTTTATCCTTTTACGCACCCATCCATAGGCGGCTTCATCGACGCGGAGCAAGAGAGAGAGATTGCCGCACGGCGCAAGGCTGTCGCCTCTGAAACTACCGAGCTCCAGAAGTTGCAGCAACGAAACGACGGCAAGGACATCGTCGATGACTGGAAAAAAGTACGACGTCTCTTAGTAGCACCATAAGTCGCGGCCCAGATGCGCGACGCTGGCAAGTTCCGAACGGCGACCAAGGGCCTCCAGCGCGACAAGAAAAGCCAGCGACTAGGCTCGGCCGGCCTGCACGATTCCCAGTGTACTCCGCAGAGGTGCAGCAATGTAATACTCTCCTCGCAGCTTTGCCGAACGGGTTGACGAACGCTTGCCGTACATCGATCGAGGCTACGTGGCCGACAAGAAGAAGCCCGCGAAGACCCCTAAGTCTCCGGCTGATGACTTTTTCGACAACCTCAAGAACAACTTGTTCGGGAATAAGTAGTCGTCGGCACTTCGTCGCCGTCGCTTCGGAGACCACGCTACGTCCCTGGTCTCTCTTCGCGCGCACTACGTCGACCCGCCGTTTTTTACGCCGATCTTAATCCCAAACACGCGTGTAGCTCGCGGGCATTAATCGGCGCTCACTGCTTGCCTCTCTGCCTTACGTCCACCATCTGTCAACTGTCAGCAGTTTCTCGCTGTGGCGCGAACATAGCATAGCATAGCATAGCGCAGCATAGCATAGCATAGCATGCCCGGGGTGTGTGTGTGGTGCGTGAAGGATGTGGGTGGTTTAGTGGGGTAGGAGCGATGCCCGGGGTGGCTCGTTGCTAGGGTTGAGTTTCAACATATAGGGACTTCGAGAACAATTCGTGATGAAGACACTACGAGTCTCTTAGCAGTCGACATTTAAAGACACTACGAGTAATAATACATAGTACGACTCCTACTTGTTTTGAAGGCATCCTATTGGCCGATCATTCACCCCGAGTCACAATTACTGGTACACATCCAGGAGAACTCCGGAAGCGATGCGCGAAAATATGGAGCCCCACAACCCCACAATGTCGAATGATCTCGCGGCGTGCAAAACAGTGAAGGAGTAGCTTCTCTCGAGGATGCTGCGAAGGCGGTGGATGCTAATGTGCGTGGTGGCGTTCGCGGCAAACGCGAGCAACCATGTCAAGAAACGCAAGGACCCGATACTTGCCAAGTGTCATCGTGTAAAGACGTCGAGGTTCGCGAACAGCCTTCGCAAGCAAAACAGGAGCCTGCTGGTGGTGGTGCAAACAATCACGCCGTCCAAGTCGAACGTGTGCGAAGGCCTGCGAGCAGACTGGCGCGAGGGCCTAGGTCAATGCCTCGCCAAGCTCACCGGGCTGCCTGTTGTCGCACAGAACGACGACGGCACTTGCGCCAATTGCCACACGCTCAAGAAGACCAGCTGCGATATTGGCCCACCACCCGGCCTTATAGTCGTACTCGGCGGCGGTGAGGACCCCAATAAGTCGATGCGCTTCAGGTGCTCGGGGACATACTGCCGACGCACGGGAAAGTCTTTCGATATTGGCCTGGGACACTTTCCACCGCACGACTATCGCGCGGCATGCGATGTCCACGCCTTCGACAAACGCCACAAGCCCATATTTTCTGGTCGGATAGACGCGACCTTCGAGCCATCGACACGCATCGCGTGAGTACCTCGCGTCATGAAGCAGATTTTTCTGTCTGACCATCTTGCAGGTGGTTTCCGATACTTAATCCTCAAGCCGAGATCCGATCTCTCTGGGAGCGGTCGACTCTGTATTCAACGAACCTCGAGAGCGACGGCGCACTACCAGAACTCCCGCCGTTGCCGAAGCGACAACCGAGGCTGTATCCCAAACCTAGCGATCCCAGCGATAGCGACTACAGCTACCAGAAGAAGGCGATCGAGCCCGCGTTCGAGGAAGCTGGCCGCGTTCGCATCGACGTCATTCGGGACGACGCGTTCGCCAAACCACTCTTGCTGCCACCTCTCGAGAGGACACTGTACCAAGACACCGCCAAGGACGCTGACTGGAAACCGTCACCCTTCCAGCGCCCAACTGCTTTGTTTTAGACTACTCGTCGCGATGTTGCACTCCCAGGCGCGAACCGATGCTCATATATAGCGGCCAATACCGACCGAACAAGGGCCAGCTTGATTTTCTGCGCAAGCTGGACCCCGATGCTCTGGGTATGACGCTCGGGAGCTTGTGTTGACACTCGCTTTAGGTCCCTTTATCATCGAGATGTTCGGATCTCGTGTCATGAATTCATCTAGCTTTCAATCCGACGATTGGCACGATATCTGTCTCGAGATCGAGTCACCCCGGCTACGAGGGCGCGTCATTGCGCACGATGTTAGAATCCCGCACCTGCTCATGATGAAACGGATGGCTACAGCAACCGGGTGCTCGCTCGCTCGTTTTGACACGTGAACATCGTCGTGCTTTTGTAGGCTAGTGCATTACTCGAATGCCGATAGAAACCCACGCGTTTTGTACGAAGCCTTGTACTTCGGTCTGCCGCTCTTTGTCTCAATCCAGTCCATGCCGTACATCGGCCTGCGCGCATCCAGTGTCCTCAATTTTCCCGCTCAAGTCCCCAACTAGTGGTGCTAGGCAATGTCACAGTTGGATCCATCTCAGCGATGTGGACGAGAACGCATCAATGCTGAATAAACGCCTTCGCATTTGGACCGACTACCTCACGGAAAACGAGAGGAAGAAGCACGCGCTGCGCGTCTGGCTTCAACAAGAAAATGCGTCAGACACTTCCAGCGACTTATCTGCGAGAGGCCGCAGCGTGCAACGGGGCATCTACAAGTTTGTCGAGAATCACCTCACCGCGCACAAGGCCTATCACATTCTGTGTGAGCGCTTTGGCCTTTGTGCGAATTCAGGTATGGATCACCTTATGTTGTGCTCTCCATGCGTTCCACAGGACACTATCTTGATGCACATTTCCCAGCGTTTTGTGTTCCCACGTCGCTCCGAGCAATTCACGTCCTGTGAGTAGGTGATGGCCCCGTGGGCGAAAATAAAAGGAGCGTGTGCGAAGCGAAAGCTATGGCGTTTTGAAAACTGGGTTAAGACGCGATGGAACGCCTCTAAATTGATCAAGCACGAACTCAACATCTCCAAATCAGGGGATTGTCCATATAAAGCACTTGCCCAAACAAAGCTCAATTGCCAAGAAGCTTGCCTCGAGATGAACGAGAAAGATCGGCGGCACGACGACCCTCGTCCGTGGTGGTTACCGAGTTTTGTCGACAAAACCACGCGACGATCGCTCGGTCAGAAGCTGCTTCGGGAGTAACCATTCTCGCCCCTTTTTATTTACCTAGGAGCGCCGACGTCGCGTTTCTCAAGCTGCTCGCGTTGATTTTCCCAACCTCGCACACGTTTACGCGCACCACCCGTGTCATTGTTAGTCTTTGCTGACTCCTCTGCACATGCGAGGTGGCACAGCTGGCAACGCAGGTTATACAAGTAAAGACGCTGTGTATACCGTCGCGTGGTGCGCGTAGATGCTAGTGCGCGCAATGCCACGTTCATGAAGTCGCACACGAACACCCATGGATGCTGTTGATCCAAGCCGACGCCAATGCACCACCTTAACGCGTAATCAATGCGTAGTAGTGATGCAAAAAAGTACTCGGATGTTCAGCTTTTGCGGGGGCGAGCTTCGACGAAGCTGTTGGTGAGCGTTTTTAAGTGTGCGTGAATCGTGGTCTCGATGCGTGACCGGTTAAACGTGGTGGGTGATAATTGGGAATCCGAGATTTGGTACCCATCGGCAGTCGCGACATATGACTAGTCTCGACGTGCGAGTGGCCGACTGGCCATGGACGTTTGCTTCTTATCTGACCGAGGTCGTCGGCCTATTACTCGGCCTTGTTGTGTCGCTAGCAATGCCGAGCTAGCACTTGTAAATGCTGATGGCTGCGGTCGCAACAGATAACCAGGCATGATCAACTGAAACTACTTCGCTCTAAAGCTAAGGGCGATGTGCGCTGCGAAGTCGTATTTAATCTCGTGTGGGTTGTCATCGCGCATTCCCCAGTTGCGAGCTGCGCTGGCAACGTGGTCATCCTGAGCGATAATAGCTGCATCTGCCGGTCGACGACTTTATGAAACGGCTGTGCGGACGCTCCTCTATCAGGCGGGCGTTGCATTCATGTGTGAGTACGAAGGAGAAGACTCGTGGACCGTCGCCGAGAGGCTGGCGGGACAGCAAGATTTGTTTCGGGTGTATATGAGTGCGTGTTTTTGTTCGTACGATACATACCAAATTGGTAAGATGACAAACCTTGACACGATCGTCGCTCTGCAAATTTTATAAGGGCGCTGTCGAGGCTGATCGCACGGGTCGGTGTTGCCATCAGCCCGATCATGTTACGCGGCGTCAATTTCTTCGAACATGCGCGTGTACAGGTAGCTCAGGGAGGAAATTCGGAGAATGAAAATATGAAGACTCCTTGCCATGGTGGCTAAATTAGTAGGATGAGCAAAATATGCCAAGAATCCTTCAAACCCCTGAACGCCGTGCGCTTTCGCACCCCGCCCCCCCCCTCTTAGCTGTCGACTATACCCATTTCCGTCTTCTAGGAACACCCCTCATGTCCCCACACTAACTAACTAACTAACTAACTTCAGACCTCTCCCGAGCATGGGAGCCAGGCCGGACCGACAGGAGCCAGTCCGGAATCACGGGCCTGTAGACGAGGGGCGCCGAAAGGTGGGTCGGCGGAGAGTGATCATCAAGCTTGTCGCCATGCGACGAGGAGACCGCGATGTGACTGACAACCAACTCGTCCCCACACAACGCACCAAAATCCCCAAGCCATCACACGCACCCCTCCCCTCTTAGCAGTCGACCTTTAACACCTTCGAGCTAAAAGATCCAGAATTTAGGGATTGCAAAAAGGTAGAAATAGAAACGCGAGGCTCGTTATCCGCCGCGTTACTGTATCGAAGGCGACGCAAAAAAAATGAGGGGACGGAGGAGCCTACTATGTAACAGAGGACAATGGGACTTGACTCGGACGCAGGTTAGCGACGACGCCTTCGCACTTGCTGCCACCCGTCGGGTATGGGGCAATCTAAGCCCGCCGCAATCTAAGCCCGACGCATTTGCTAGTACAGGGGAGTGACCTGGGCCTCTCAGTAGGTTCGCTGCGCTCTCGACCTCTTAGCCACGTCGCAGCCTCGGGCATTCCAACCCAGGCCACCAATGCGCATCAGGATGATGCACTCCGTCGGGCATAATCCCGGCGGCAGGACACGTACGCCCGGCGGGCTGGCCCTCTCCCCTCGTCCCCAAGCCCTCTCTGTGTGCCAGCACCTGATGACTTCAGGGTGCCTGCCTTTGATGCCCTTCCTCCACACGGCCCACGCTTCCGCACTGTATTCCCGTTTTATTTTTCTAAGAAGGTGACGAAGAGGTCGTCGAAGAGCGGGGTAGAGGAAACGGACCGCGGGGTAGAGGAGACGGACATACGCTGGTCAAAGGAGGACCTATGTGAACGGCAGAGAAGCCAACGACGACGAATACGCAGACTCAGGGGAGTGAGAACGAAGGATGGACACATAGAAGCGGGCTAAAGCGCGGAAGGGGGTGGGGGAGGAAGAAGAGAAGGAGGGCAGGGTACGAGAGGGATAGGGAGGGTGAGGGAGCCTATGGTTTAAAGCCCGTCACCAGAACGGTGACTATATATCAGGTCCATAGAGAACCAACCGTCTCTCTGCCTGTTCGCGGCGCGCAGCATCCACCAGAGAACAGCTCGAGGGCACGCTGGTGAAGGCCAGCGATGGGACGTACGGCGAGGAGTGCGCAGGCACGGCCGCGATTGATGGATGATGCTGAACATGTGGAAGAGGCGAGTCGCAGTTGCGAAAGATGCATCGGCTCCATTGCGAACACCCATTTGTTGTCAACGATGATCAGTTAAGCGCTAGCAATGGGAAGGACATGGTCGAGAAAGACGGTGCTGCATTCACCATGGTACGCAGCAACAAGCCCTGGCAGCCCCCTTGGAGGCGCA
Source organism: Chrysophaeum taylorii (assembly GCA_029834535.1). Taxonomy (NCBI): domain Eukaryota; class Pelagophyceae; order Pelagomonadales; family Pelagomonadaceae; genus Chrysophaeum; species Chrysophaeum taylorii. The sequence continues at coordinate 18,860 of JAQMWT010000093.1, forward strand.
GTTGGACGAGTCCTAAAAACCATGTTGCTGCCATGGAGGCCAGTAAGAGCGCCAAGGTCGTGGGCATGACAGGCGCGTTGGGGCTCAACGAGAGATGCGCGGTGATCGACAGCGCGGCGTGTCTTTGTTCGAAGACCAAGCGAGGGTCTTGAGAACGGAATGCGGCCTTCTTGTACAGGAAGTTGGGTACCATTCGTTTCCAACCAACTGTGGATGTGATTGCGGTTGCCAAGCGACGAACTGTGGCTGTCACCCTTCACCCTTCTCATATGCTTCCGAACTGCGCTCGCTGACAGCAAGCTTTCCGAGCGACCGCAGGTACCGCACCTAACGCAACTTTGAGGTAGCGGCAGTGAGTGCATATTGCTGCTCTCCCCGGCTTCTTTTAGCAGAAGTGCGCCGCGTCGAGCTTTTCCCCGACGCGCTGGTACTCGGTGGCGATGCGGACGTAGCGGTGGTTTTTGCACCGAAGCTTGTACAGGATCTTCTATGCATCGTGCAGCGCATTCCACAGGCCGCAATCGCCGAGAAAGGGGGCTTGACGGTCACGCACCGCCATCTTGGCGATTCATTCAGCGCGTCAGAGAGCGCAGCCCTGGTGCCAGCATTCAGTGTCACTTAGATCCTGGCCACGCAAATCTCATCAGCGCTGGGCCCACCACCATAGCTGAGCGCATCGGGGTATATCCGAAGCTGATTGTCGCAGCGGCTAAAGGCTTCTCGCACCAATTCCGCACGCCCAGGCCTGCCTTACTCTGCTGGACGCCCAGCGTCGCCAACCGCCAGCCATCGGCTATGACGGAGGTTGCCTGCGTCGAGACTCCGTTCATTCACATCGTGTCCGTGGCGATCTGGTCGTAAGAGCATTCAACGACGCTGAGACTCCGCCACTGTGAGAGAGTTCAACATGGCGGCGGCGTTCGGTAGGTCGTTGAGCGAGACCGCGCCACATCGAGCACGGCCGACTTCGTCGGCCAGGTGAGCGGCTGTCCAGGACGCAGGTGACGCCGACCATTACTCTCCTGCCACCAGTACGATACTTGACGTTGAGCTTCACTTCAAAGTTTGGTTCCATCGTCATCTTCTCGATAACACCACGGACGCCCTCCAAATCGATTAGATCTGAAGCACGTCGACTTGGTCCGATCACCGACGCCAGCTTGCGTCTCAGCATATCCTTTACGGCCATTCCAAAGGGAACCTCTCGTCATCGAGCCTTCGTGAGTAGGTTGTTCTGCCGGCCGGTGTCAGGTGGCTCCATGCGGCAACGGCATGCGTCGAAGATCTCGAATATTCGGCTGACGTTGACTACTGCCTGGATCCTTTCCGACCGAAAATTAACTAACAGTCCGGTCTCGAGTTTCCTCCGAGGTAGAATCCGGGCCGTGAGCTTCTTCGGTCCCTTCTTCAGTGGGATATCGTCGCCCATCGCGACCAACCACGCTTCTAGCAACACGTCAATGGAACGATCTTGACGATTTCTAGATTTCAAGCCCAACCACGACCGGGCGCCAAGTCGAAACTGAATGTAGAGCTGCCAGTGCCGCACCACCGACATGAGATGGAACTCGTGCGTCTCTGCGAGTTCCTTTCCAAACGGCAGTGACGCAGTCGACCGTGATGTGCCTGGAGAAATCGCACTTTGATAGAAGAGTTTGTACTGTAGCTCTGGAACCTACAGCTTGGGAGTTGGGATTGATTATTGGAAACCACAGCCCTGCAGCCCACAGCACGAGAATCGGCACGCACGATGAATTCGCGTCGACGTTTTGCTGAATCCGTGAAGCCATTTGACGAAGTGCACTGCAGTGCTGTACCCTATGCGTGCAAAGCGCCCTCAACCGCCAGCTCACCCTGTTTCTAGGTGAAAGCCTGACCGCCGCCTTGAGAGTTCGTCGAACTTTGGCGCTTGATTCGTAGGTATGTTTTGCTCTGGTCCGCAAAAGTTCTGACACGCCAAAGCGGCGCCGGAGCTGACGCCGACGCGTCTGGTCGAGGATGCGGCTCCCCGTGCACTGCCTCGAGTGTGATGCGCGCAGCCAAACTTTGAGGCTGAGCAGCTGATGCAAGCACGATAGGCTCACCATTCGGCGGCGAAGGCTGCTCGACCACTTCCACCAACTTGTTCTCACTCGGAGGGTTGGCTTCCACCGTTTAGCTAATCAGCTCTGCGGCACCGAAAAGATTCTTGAGCAACTACAAAGTTGAAAGCCGCCTTAGCCGCTTGCTTGGCTTTTGTCGGGCGGCCGCCCAGCCACTGCCTCGGTCCGCACGACATGCATCCGCGACGCCGTCCACATATATGCTGCAATTAGATGAGGGGGTAGTCTTGTCCTTGCCGCAAACTTCTTGTCCAGATTAGAGAGCGTCGAGTCTTCGAAGAGAGACGGCGCACAGGGTCGCTTCAAAATTGTACTGAAGATATTTTCCACAAAAAAGAACGGCCCTGGCAAAAAGGAAGGAAGGCCTCGACGGTCCAGGCGGAGTGCCGCACTCCCTCTTAGGGGGTGACGGCTTGCGCTTCGCGGCGTGTTGTGGTCTCCACCTCAGGGGAGGGATGCGACGCGCCGTCTGCGAGGGCGGCGTGCGCTCTACTCCGCATTTTTTTGCGAAGGACTTGCCGGACTTCGGTTGCCTGGGCCTCGACAAAATGCGCTTCACGGCACGGAGGGTTGGTTGTTTTTCGGGGAGCTCGGCCTCTACGACGACAAAACCGAGATCGCCGTAGTGTAGGACAATAATGCACTCTGAGTTTGAGGCCGAGGACAAGGCGATCGATCGTAAGGCAACGCGATCGCGAGAGACTCTCGATGTCGTTACGACTCGCCTTCCGCGCACACAAAAGGGGTGGCATACGGAAGGCGCCGCGCGCTTGGAAACAGAAATTACACCGACTAGCGACTAGGGGGACTGAACTACTAGCCGTCGACTTCGACGTGGCGGAAGAGGCCGCGGAGCGAGATGCAAAGCGGCATTTTTAAGGCTCCCCAATCATCCCTCAGCATGCCGACTTCGAAGCCGTCCTGCTTGTTCCAGGTGGCGGCGCCGTACTCGGCGAGGGTGAGGCCGTTTGGTTGTTGGAAGAGGCTCCGTTTGATGGCGCGCGAGATTTTGCGTCGCGTCGCAGAGACGCCAGGAGCGGGAGGCTGTTGGATGCGCCACTTTTTTTCAAGGGCGGCTCTTCGATCGATGATGATCGCGTTGAGGGACCAGTTCGAGTCCCAGGACGTAAAGCATCTGAAGTGGAGGCCGAGGCGGGTGTCGCGCGCACAGTCGGCGACGTTGGCGGGCCTCTCAAAATCTCGGCAGTAAAAGCTCCACCAGTTGCGTCGTCTGAAGAAGGTGGTGGTCGCCTTCCAGTCGGGCATGTTGGTGTCGTTCTGGCAGCGACGAAAGGTGCCGCAGCCCTGGTCCTTGATCGAGCGGAGGCGGACGAGGGCGGCACCGCGCTCGAGCATTGCGACGGACGCGGCGAGCTCGTCGACGACGGGGGCTCCCGGGTCGATCGCAAAGTCCTTCTCGAGGAAGAGGACGTAGTCTGTCGTCGCAGCCGTCATGGCAGCGGCAAAGGAGACACCAATCGTAAAAACGTCGCGGCGCGCCGTCCGGAGGTGGGGCTCGCCGGCGAACGAGGCGGGCGTGCGGACGTCGAAGCCGTGGCGCACGCAGATCGCGCGCTCGGCGGGGCTCGGGTCGTTCAGGAGTGCGATGCGTTCGTCGACGACGTGAAGGAGGCCCCCCGCAAGCCAGGACCGCATCGATCGCCGGAGCGTCGCGGGCGTCTTGTAGCTGAGGGCGACCAGGCCGACGGTCGGGCTCGCCCGGACGAGCCAGTCGGCCGCGTCGGCGCCCGTCGTCCCGCACAAAGGCGAGCCGTCGCGCAGCGTGCGGCCGATGGCGAGCGACCTGTTCGAGATTGCAGCCGCGAAGCCACCCGCGGCCTGGAACTCGTTTCGGCGTCGCTCGCCCTCGGCCTCGAGCCGCGGTCTCTCGGCAGCATACCTCTCTTCGGTCCACCACTTCTCCTCGTACCCGTAGAGCTCGGCCTCCTCGGCCGCGTTTGCCCCGCGCTTCAGGGTTGCCCACTCGCCCGAGGGATTCAGCACCACGTACTCGCACAGGGGCGCGTGTGCAAGGCACGTCTCCATCGCCCGCGCGCACTGCCGCCGATCCGGGCACCGGAGCTGGCAGGCGCACGTGTGTTTCTCCGACTCGCCGCACGCAAAGTCGTAGAGACGCAGTCCAAGTCGCTCGACTTGGCTCTGGCTCACCAGCCTTGTCGCGCCGTCGGCGAAGGCGGCCAGGAACCATAAACGGATCATTCGGCGCGGTTGTTGTAACGTCAAGGGAGGAAGGAGGGACACTTGAAAAAGTAGTCCGTTCGATATTATGAGATAAAAAAGGGTCGAGGATGTTGTCTGTCATCTTGAAGAAGCACAATTTTGAGTGACGACAGCGGAGATAACGTATAGGGGCAAGAAAGATAAAAGAAAAGCAAAAGTGCGGCTTGTCCATCCCGAATTAATAATATGAGGGCACCGCCGGTCTGGCGGCGGCGGGTGGTGGCCGTGTGTGCCCTCGGGCTCGGGACGATCGGGGTGTTTGTGGCGCGGATAGTGTCGTCTTCGTCCAACCGCGACAGTTCCTCGAGTTTCGTTGTGATGCATATCTTCTGGGGGGGCGGAAATCCTCATCCATCAAACAGCAGCAGCACCCATCATCAGACGCAGCGAGGGCTGCGCGTGAGCAACGAGTACGAGCGAAAGGCGGCGCGACCAATCGGCGATGGGTTGTATGCGCACGAACACCTCGTCGACGTCGCTTTGGCGACGCGGCACGAGACGACGACGACGCCGCGCGAGGCCTGTCGGTGGCGGGTCGTCCGTAAGTCGGACGGCGCCGTCGTCTCCGAGAGCGGCGGCGAGCGCGCCGAAAGCTTCGAGGCCCTGTATCCGAGCCCCGGCGATTACGTGGTGGTTGCGGAATCCGCGGTCACCACCACGAGGCACGACGTCGCGGCGCGGCGCGTGAGGAGAGAAATTCGAACGTTGTCTCGAATCGAACGAGAGCGGTACTTGTCGGCCATCCACACGATCTACTCGACCCCCGACGCCGCGGGTCGACGTATGTACGGAGAGGAGTTCCTGAGCATCACGTGGCTCGTGCGGGAGCACCTCTACGGCGCGGCGTCGAAGGAGTGCGACCACTGGCACGACGACGCTGGTTTCGCGACGCACCACGTCGCGATCACGTGGCAGTTTGAAAACTCGATCGCGTCGGTCGATCCCACGATGGCGGCGCATTACTGGGACTACACGATCGATGCGGCCGAGTACGGCGACGCGTGGGCCACGTCGCCCATCTTCGGGGACGCGTGGTTCGGGTCGGCGAACCCGAACAACGCCGATCACGTCGTAGACGCGGGCAGATGGGCCTACGTTGGCGTCATGGAGCACGCCCGGTCCTATTCCAACGTGACGAATCCCTACGGCCTCCTGCGCTCGCCCTGGAACACAAACAAAATCCCCTTTGTGATGCGGTCCTCCTACGTGCTGGGCAAGTTCGCTGGCGGTTTCTCGACGTTCCCGTCTTGCGACGAGTTCTCGATGGCTCTCCTGACCAACGCGTGGGTTGGAACCACCTTCAACCAGCTCAACGGGGGTTTTCACGGGCCCGTCCACATCATGACGGGTGGCTACTGGGGCTGGGATCCTGCGATCTGGGGCGCCAAGACAGAGACGGGAAGGCTCAATCCCATCAGTTTCTTGCTCTTCGCGAAATTCTTGTGGCGCCAGGGCTACGCGCGGTGCCCGGACAAGTGCTCGATGGACACGCCGCAGGACCAATGTCGGTGCTCCTGTCCGACTGAGATCGTGGGGGGTCGCTCGGCGCGCGACGTCCTCAACGCATCGGGGGCTTTCGACTTGAACGCGTTCGTCGACGTCAAAGGAATATCGTACGACGACATCCTCGAGGGCCTCTGCGGGATCGGATTTCCGGGCGAAATGTTCACGTCGGCAGCACCACAAGACCCGCTCTTTTGGCCGCTCCACGGCAACGCCGAACGCTTCCTGCAGTACGCGCGCATCCTCGAGGCCAAGGGCGTCCTACGATACGACGAGACTTGGGGATACGACCACAGCGCCGACCTGGCCTCCGACACGGGCGTCGTCTGCGACTGGACCGATGTCACGGGTATGCAAATGCCCAAGTGCGTGCCGGCGACCTGCCCGGGCCACCGCGAGGACGACCTCCTCCCGTTCGACAACCTCTTCCCGGGCGCCGAACCGCGCGTCTTCACCAACGCCGAGTTCTTCTTCGATATCATCAACCCCGCCTCCAACGCCATGCCCTACGTTTACGACACCCTCACCTCCTGGCCAGGCTGCGACGGCGGCATCCTCGGTGATCAGGCCACACTAACAGCCGCGAACCCCCCCTCTTATTCATGATTATTGGTCAAAAAAAAAAGTTCGTCGTTCGCAATTGATTCTTTGATTACTCACTCACTCTTCTGTTGTTGTTGTTGTTGTTGTTGGGGGGAGAGATAATAAAGGGGAGCACTTATCCCTCACCAAGACGATGGCAGGCAAAGCGGACGACCTCCAATTCCTCAAGGACGACCTCGAGGACGAATACAACGATGCTAACACGAGCGTCCCAGCCGTCACGGTGTCGGCGACGGGTCTGTTCAACGAGAACGAAGACGCGGGGTCGCGGTGGACCGCGCCGTTGCGGAACATGAGCCTCTTCAAGGAGTCAAAGCACCCGGGGGTGGCGTTCTTCCACCTCCTGTTCAAGACGTTGGCGATCGTGGTGTACGAGTTCAGCACCATGTTCACCACGAACTTCGTGTTGGTGTGCGTCGTGTGCATACTGTTGCTCGCGTTCGACTTCTGGACTGTCAAGAATGTGTCGGGACGGCTGCTCGTGGGGTTACGATGGTGGAACTACGTCCGCGAGGACGGCACGACCGAGTGGGTCTTCGAGTCGACCGAAGACATGAGCGAGATCGGCGCTACCGACCGGCGCCTCTTCTGGGTCGGCTTGTACGCGCCCGCCTTTGTCTGGGGCTTTTTCCTCTTCATGGCCGTCATCAAGCTCAACATCCAGTGGCTCATCGTCATCATCGCGGCACTCTCGCTATCATCGGCCAACATCATTGGCTACACCAAGTGCTCCAAGGAGGCGAGGCAGCGTCTCGAGAAGTTCGCCGCGGGCGGCGTCGCACAGAACCTCGTTGGCGCGATCGGCGTCTCGAACATTCTGTCTGGCATCGGCACCATCATGGGCGCCCAGCAGCAACAGCAGCAGCAAGCGCCGGGCGGCGCGCCGATGCGCCAGCCAACCATGAGCGTTTAGCGGCAGCACCACGAGCTCCACGTCGTCGTCGTGTGCGACGGAGTACCCACTCTCGCCTACTTCGCCGCAAGTCATCATCGGGCAGCACCACGAAGTCGTCGTTCTGTCCTGCCGCGGTAGCGGCGCGCCTCTCACCCTTGCCCTTAAACCCTTACACTAGACTGGCGATGAGTGCCGACACACCCGAACGCCCTCGTGGCGTTTTATACCTCGCGCGCGTGCCTCCGTACATGAAACCAGAGAAGGTCAGGCACCTCCTTAGCCAGTTCGGCGAGGTGACGCGCGTGTACCTCGAGGAGGAGGACGGGGCGGTGGCCAAGCGGCGACGCAAAGAAGGCAAGTCACGGAAAAAAATGTACGTCGAGGGCTGGATCGAGTTCGGCGACAAGAAGGTCGCCAAGAATGTAGCGGCATCCCTCAACAACACGCCCATCGGAAAGGTCAAGACGAAAGAGTTCTACGCGCAGGACCTCTGGAACCTCAAGTACCTCAAGGGCTTCAAGTGGGACCACCTCACCGAAAAGATCGCATACGAGCGCCGTGTGCGGGGATTGCAACTCCGCGAGCAAATGGCCAACGCGCATCGGATGAGCGCCGACTACCTCAAAAATGTCGACCAGCGCAAGGCGATCGCCGCGATGGAGTCGCGCAAGCACGCGCGCGGACAGCTCGACGCCCAATCGGAGCCGACGCTGCCGACCAAGAAACGGAAAGAGCGCACCTTCGTTCAAAGGAAGACCGCCACGGCCGCGGCGAAACCCGCGACTTCCGACGACGCCCTCCTCCGCGCGCTGTAATTCGTAATTATCGTGGATGCACTCCTTCCCCCCGTTTCCTGTGTCTGGGCAGTGGAACATCCGGGCGGGATCCTGTGGTGTCCGCGCGGGCACCGCCCATCATCGAAGCTGAAGCGTGGAAACAACGTCTATTGCCGCAGCCTTCGGTTTCACTCGGCGCCAAGAGTATTGACCAGAGTGAGAAGGCGCAACGGTGTCAGCGCGGGCACATAAACCCAGAGTAGTAGTGATGAGAGGGAGGTCAGAGAGGCCGGTGTGCCACTGCCGCGATCCGGCGTTGACACCCGAGGGGAATTCCCAGCAGACGCCACAATTGTTATGTCGCGGTCGTCCGCTCTTCGAAACCCTAGCTGTTGTGGCGATGTTGTTCGACCCAGACGCATCAAAACAACAGGCCAAGGCCGTCGCGACGCGACGCGTCACGGCTTGGGTTCGAGACGCTCTCCCGCGCGAAATCCGCAGCTGTCAGATTAATGTCCGCGAAGTCGCGTGCGGTGACCCGAATTGCTCGCCCTTCGACGTCGTCATCATCTTCGTCTCGCGCGATTCCGTCATCCTCAAAATCGCCAAGGAGATCGACGCCGTCACATATGATGACGTCCACACCACGATTACCACGCGCGTCGCCGATCTCCTCGCCGTTCATCGACCTCGAGGCGGGCTTCTATTACGCGTGAGCGGGCTTCTATTACGCGTGAAAGTCGTCCCCGTCTGGTGGCCCGTTCCGTTGGCTGCGGCAGTGACGATCGTCTCGAGGCGGAGGCGCGAGGTAGCGCGGTATGCCGGCGTCGCCTGTGTCGCGGCTGGGCTTTCACTCGTCGCGTATGCATGCGGCGCGGCCTTGGACCGTTCCTCTTGCCGCAAGCCAGAACGGCTAACACACCGAGCTTCGATCAAGCGCGCAAAATTCGCTCCTGGGACTGGGTTTCGGATTCCAAGGGGATGCCCGTGTTGCACACCCTATCGTGACGACGATCTCTGACTTGTCTATTAGTTGGGTGTGCAACATGCGCGAGTTGCGCCATTTCTTCCTTGAAACACATTATCACACGCGAGACGTGCCATTTGTTCCTACCTAACCGCACGCGTAGACGCAATCAAGTCGGTAGTGTGATATCCTATTTAGGGCTCAAGGTTAACTGGCAGTTCAAAATTCGCTGTTGCTCTTGAGCATAGTGAGGGATCTTCTCGCATTGAGAAAGGGGGCTTGTCGAAGATGATGGTGCGCAAAATAAGTAACTAGCTGCTATTATGTCGACTTTCACGCCGACCTTGAAGCAGGCAATCGGAGCAGACTACGTAGCTATTCCTCACGCCCAAGATGCTGACGGTCTAGCAGAACAGAACAGCAGCAGCTTTCTCACTCACAAACTTGAATCAACCCCCAGAGACTGGACATAGGCTGGATTCGCCACGGAGATGGACTGTCCAAGGTCACACAGGGTACAAATCGGCGTATTTGAAACATGGAACACCCCGTTTTGACGTCTCGTTTAGTGAAATAGCTTGGGCCATACCGACGTGTGTGTCGGCAACGACTTCTTTCTCAATCCGCATCATCGACGAGCAATGCGCATCCACTCTACTCATAGTCCTTCCCGGCGCGGCTCGAATAGGTGCCAAGAGGCTTTTAAATGTGGGAAGTAGCGCTCTTCAAAACGGAGCTTATCAAGGAGAGTGGTCGCTCGGCTATAGCGAGTGGTAGACTCGGACTTGGTGTCGCGACTTCAAATTTGAGACGCGTCGGTGCTGATCGGTGATTCGTGCGTTCGCTGTCATCACTCGAATTTCTCGAACATGCAAGTCGGCGACTCGGGTAGTCCGATTCCGGTGTTGTTCGACATCGTGTGATGGAAATTTCGGATCTCCTTTAGGTCGTTCCTCGTATCGACCCTATTTCTGGCGACGAGTGTCACCACCCTACTCCACTCGCATGCTATTATTCTCTCGACACCAGACGCCGTCCATCATCATATCCGCGCATTATTGTATGTAGCCCTTGTACTAACTATATGCCCACCGAAACATACAAGCACACGTTGAAGGTTCAAAAAAGTTTACCCTATCATTTTTTTATCCTTACCCTGATTGATGAATGTTTTTTTTTCTTTTCCTGGTTTTCTCGCGTGCGATCAAGTTTCGCAACATTCATTACCCTGCTTGAACGAACACGCGTCAAACCCTCATATCTTCGCTGAGAGCGACATTAGGTACGTGCCTTTGGAGGCAGAGGAGTCGGTGGTGTCGGCGGGATGCGGTTCTTGCATTTGATACGGCCCGTGATGGGCGTGCTGCCTGAGGTAGTGCACCCGGAGCGCAAAATTCCTTTTCGCGAGAAGGTGTTATGGACGGTGACGACTCTGTTCATTTACCTCGTGTCGTGCCAGATTCCCATCTATGGGATCAAGACGGCGAAGAGTAACGACCCGTTTTACTGGATGCGGGTGATTCTGGCTTCGAACCGCGGGACGTTGATGGAGCTCGGGATCTCGCCCATCATCACGTCTGGGATGGTCATGCAGCTCCTCGCTGGGGCTCGACTCATCGAGGTCAATCAGGCGCTCAAGGAGGATAGGGCGCTGTTCGCGGGGGCGCAAAAGCTGTTTGGGATCCTCATCACGATTGGCGAGGCTGTTGCGTACGTGGGCTCTGGCATGTACGGCCAGGTCAGCGAGCTCGGGTTGGGCAACTGCATTCTGATCGTGAGTCAGCTCGTATTCGCCGGCCTCGTCGTCATTATCCTCGACGAGCTGCTCCAGAAGGGATACGGTCTTGGCTCGGGCATCTCGCTCTTCATCGCGACCAACATCTGCGAGAACATCGTGTGGAAGGCGTTCTCGCCTACGACGATCAACACCGGCCGCGGTACGGAGTTCGAGGGTGCTATTATCGCGTTCGTCCACTTGCTGCTGACGCGCACTGACAAGGCGCGTGCTCTCAAGGAGGCGTTGTACCGCCAAAATCTCCCCAACGTGACAAACTTACTTGCGACGATGCTCATATTCATCGTCGTCATCTACTTCCAGGGCTGGCGCGTCGACCTCCCCGTCAAGTACCAGAAGCACCGCGGCCAGCAGGGCACGTACCCCATCAAGTTGTTCTACACGTCCAACATGCCCATCATCCTCCAGACGGCTCTCGTCTCCAACCTTTACTTCCTCTCGCAGCTCCTCTACAACCGATACCCCGGCGTCTTCCTGGTTGGTCTCGTGGGCAAGTGGCAAAAAGTCGACGGCTCGGGCGACGTGCCAGTCCCCGTCGGCGGCCTCGCCTACTACATCTCCCCCCCGCGTTCCCTCGCAGAAGTCGTCTATGACCCGTTCCACGCCGTTTTCTACCTCGTTTTTATCCTTGCTTCGTGCGCCATCTTCTCCACCATGTGGATCGAGGTTTCTGGGAGCTCGGCACGCGACGTCGCGAAACAGCTCCGCGACCAGCAGATGGTCATGAAAGGCCATCGCGATCACGCCATCGTCAACATCCTCAACCGCTATATCCCGCCCGCGGCCGCCTTCGGGGGCATGTGCATCGGTGCCCTCACCGTCGTCGCTGATCTCCTAGGCGCCATCGGCTCCGGCACCGGCATACTCCTCGCCGTCACCATCATCTACCAGTGCGCTCTTCTTTTCTTCTCGATATGACATGAGCGCCTCGCAGGTACTACGAAATGTTCTCCAAAGAGCAAGGTGAACTAGCACAAGGCGGCGGCGGCGGCGGTATTATCTGAGGATCGTCCCGTTTGCTTCTTTATCAAGCTCTCTCTACCTTTGCTGCTGCTGCTGCGACCGAGCACTGCATTTTCCGCCTCAAGCCCCCACCGATGTGGAGAGCCCTTACTCATGTTGTCGCGCGCGCTCGTTCTGAGCAAGTTCCTCTTCGCGCTTGCGTCGCGGGGTCTCGGTGATACCGGTCGCCCGGAGAAGCAGGCGCAGCGCCCTCCTCCTTCCTCGTTCGCACAACCGCCGTTCGTCATTTTTTTCCCTTTCGCGACTTGCTTCTTCTCTCCTCCCGACTGTGTCTCTTGACAAATCGAAGAAGCGGCATTTGAAATGCTGCTGGTATACAACGTACGCGTGGCTGCGACAGAGTGGAATCTGGTGTGTTTCTTTTTGCGTGGCCGCAGTGAAGTGCCGGCCGTGGTGGTTCTTGTGGGCACACTACGACGAGAGAATCGTGCAAAATCCGAACTTTACTTACTATTATACTTTTAAAAGCCCCAGGCCCAGAGAGTCAGAATATCATACTTAGGGACGGCACCGCGCACCCCCGAAGCTGTAGATGAATATCAACGAGCCGCGGTTGCTCTGCGTCAAACAAAAAAATACGTACAAAAGCTACACCGGGAAAAGGCTGCTGCTGCTGCTGCTGCTGCTGCTGCAAATTTGCCCCGTAAAATGGCGTTCCGGGCTATGTGGATGGATTAATTAGGAGAAAATGAATGAACAACAGTTGCAACACAACAAACAAACAAACAAACAGACAGACAGGCAATCGAGCAGCGCATCGGAAACAGCGGCCTTCGTAAGAATTAAGGGGCCTTGTGCCCTACGTCCATTGCATTCGGCCAGCAGTAGACTAGTATTGCTGCTAATTAGAATCTGAATCCTGGGGCCTCAAAGCGCCATACGAAGGCTATTCACGCGATAGATAACTAACTAACTTCAGACCTGTCCCGCGCATGGGAGCCAGGCCGGACCGACAGGAGCCAGTCCGGAATCACGGGCCTGTAGACGAGGGGCGCCGAAAGGTGGGTCGGCGGAGAGTGATCATCAAGCATGTCGCCATGCGACGAGGAGACCACAATGTGACTGACAACCAACTCGTCGATAACCTTCCGTCTGCGCCCCCCAGCCATACCACGTCCCACTGCGAACGTTCCGGCTGCCAACCGGCCCGCCCGGGAGGCGAATAGGTGCCAACCTACGCCGGGAGGGCGATATATATATCGTGGAAAACAGTGATAGACACGTACGTGGGTGTAATAAATAGCTACTTCAAAAGTCGCAAAAAATGAGGCGCTGTGGAAACAGCCCAAGCCACAATACCACTATATGGTGGTGCCAGGTCAAAGAATCAAAGACAAAACGAGCCGGATCATCCAGAAAACGTGGTAAGTGGGAGTCGTTCGAACTGTGATATGGCGAAGCGACGCCCGTCAAAATAACCAAAAATGTCATTGCGTGATATCTCGTAAAGCAAAGGAGCTGGGAGCCGTACTCAAAACAAAGTGAGCAACGTAGTTCGCTGTCTGCAACAATCCAAACAGCCAAGTAGTAGAAGTCGTAGGGTTGGCAAAAAATCTCAAAGCTCATTCAGCGCCTTGAAGTGCGACAAGCTCTCGCCGAAGCTCCTCCATTTCGTCGTCCACGGCCGCGAGCTGGAAGTCGTCTTTGGAGGCGAGTTCCGCAAACGTCGCTTCGGTTCTAAATATGAGGTGGACAAGTTCATCGCTAAAGAGCGGGATCTCGAACTCGTCGGCGATGGACTTGATGCGGGACGCGCGCAACGACTCGTGAAAATCCGCGTACTCCTCGTTGGCGACGAACACGCACGCAATGACTCGCTTTCCCATCAGATCCCTCGCACTTGCCAGCCGCAGAAGTTGATGTTCGACCTCGGGGTCGTCGAGCTTTCGCACGAAGTGCCCGATGACGAGATGCGGGTCGTTTGGTGCCAATCCGACCGGGCTGTAGACATCTTGGAACACTTCAAGCATCTCATGCCAGGTACGAGCGGTGCCGCGAGCGACGACGAACTGCTGGCCGTTTACAAGACGAGTTGACGCGAGAGATTGGTAGCCTGCCTCGGTCAAGCAGCTGACGGCGACTGATCGCGACGTTATCATCGAGGTTGGCGTCGACGCGAGTGGCTTGTGGCAGACATCGTTCAAGCAGCTGCTGACGGCAGCTGGAGGTGACTGCATCGAAAGCAAATCGGTCTCCTGCTTACGAAACACAAGCACTCCACCTCAGACCGATATTGGTTCAGCTCAAGTGTCAGTAGAGGTGGGTCAAACGCAATCAGTCAATTCTAAATTTTCCTTTGCCGTTATGACATAAATTGCGAGCGTTAAGCTTTCCTGGCCCTTTCATATATTCTCTCATCATACACTCTGACTAGGTCTCAGTTTCTATGAAGTTCAGAGAAGTTTCCACAGCTGGCATAATAATAATGCCACCCAAATGATGAAGTCAATCCAAACTCAATTTATGGTTGGATAACGGACACGTTGCGTGACGTGTGAAAGAAAAAAAAAAAAGCAAAAAAAATAAGCGAACAACCGTGCTGGAAAGGTGCTGGGTACACACGACGAAACTTCGCGTTAAGTGAAAAGGCAGCGCCAGCTACCAGTGTTGTTTTGCTTTTTGGTTTTTGTTACTTAAGTTGCATTATCATGAGAGGCAATAATCAAGCCAATTAAGCCATAAGAATGCAATCGAAGAGACCAGCGTCAGAGACCATCTCGACATAGTTCGGTTCTTCAAAACCATGTTCGCCGCAACACGTGCGCCGACGGCATTTGGACTTCGTAGGGCCGAAGCGCTTCAGTTAATGAACTGGTGCGGCACCAGAGCGCGACGCAAAGATCCAAACCGAGTGGTGTTCAAAAACGCGAGTGGCGAGGCTGGAACCGGTGTCAGTGCGGCGCAACCGTGACCTAGGACCGACGGGCTCCTCGCATTTAGGGTAGGCGGCAGTTGCCTGGGACACATCCCCAGCCTCTCAAATTTCAAGACGCAACGGCAGAAATTCGAGTCAGTGTTGACGGCCCTAATGCGGCGTTCCATGGCGGGTCAGCAATGTCTCGACGCGGGGCCGGAGTCACGGATAAGTTCCCTGTGACTACCACGGCCACCCCCGGCGAGGCCATACCTCCCCCCCCAGAGCCGGCTCACGGGGGAGATGTAGACACCTTTAGTTTAAACCGACCCTCAGTCGCAACTACTGGTAGGCACTCACCATTTGTTTGCGAGACTTCGACCGAGGCGGTGGTCCGAAAGTTTGCCATCATCAACGCCTACCAGAGCACCGGAAGGAGCTCCGAGCATTTTCCTTCGTCGCGCTCCGCTTAGTGTAGTGAGACTAACTCGCGAGAGTATTCGCAGACGTCCCGTGGCAACGGAAGTAGAAGATGAATAAAGTCTTCCGCTCCGCTAAAACGACAGGCATCGATCGGTACTGAGAACTGCCATTTTACAGAGATGATCGACTTCCTCACCACTTCTTTGTAGCAGCCGTTGGAAACGAGATGTCGATCTGGCTGCACCCGAACCTGTTGGTCGCGGGATATCCGAGCGCTTTTAGTAGGGTGCGCTTAATAAGGGTGGAGGTAAATCCAACTACAGTGTAATGAACTAACCAGCTAACTCCATTCCGGCGCTTGGAGCCTGGGACGTGCTTACCACATTGGAAACGCATGCCTAGTTAGTGAACTAACCAGTCAACTCCGTTCCGGCTCTTGGATCCTGAGACTTGCTTGCCACAATGGAAACCACTCCCCAGCTAGCTACCTATTTCGGACATGTCATCGCGTTCATAAACGACTTTTGCGATGGCTTGCTTTTTGGTAGCGATGTTTTAATTAGACCCGGCGGCGCAATTCCCATCGCTAACAACGCCCAGACTGCGCCGTGGCCAAGGTGGGGGGTCGCCCAAGAAGGATCGACAATTTTTCTTCGAGGAAGCGTGCGGCAAGGCCGGCACGTGGTCATTTTGTAGCTAATAAGAGAGGCGTCGGGCGAGGCGACGCAGTTATCCAAACCCGCCGAAAACCGAACTGTGGGTCCTAGCGCCGAGGTCGACGCCAAGGTCGTCATACTTGCTGGCTAGTAGATTGCCTCGTTGCTGTAGAACCACGGCATAGTAGTATGACGCGCTAGCTACATGACATACATAGCCAATTTCTTTTAGCACGTCGGGTGCTACCTACCAAGCAGAGAGCACGTTTTCCGGGAAAGGACTCACCGCACTGACGCGAGCAACCTCTTAGCAGCGGCTACTACACCGCGCTGCATTCCGAACAATCCTCTAAATCTTTAATTAACTCATTGCAACGAAAGGCTAGTATCATCAACCGACCACACCCATTGCAAAAAGAGGCTACTATCGGACCATGACCACACAAACTTACGACCCCATCCCTCAAATCCACCAGCACTACGTGGCAGTTTCATCTGAGTGTAGGTACGGTCAGATTGGTTATCGGATCGTGAGGAATAGAGAACTCGCGTGCGACGGGTTGCAGAACGACCGCGCCAGAGCACGTCGCAGCCGCAACTACAAGGAGCTTATCGAAGACATACGCGTCCTATTTACTCGACCTTGGGAATGGCCCCCTTCCAACTCACGAAGATGCCGTCGAGAAACTTCCGGAGGTCCTTTTTCTTGATGGCACACGACTGGCGGATGCGCGCGGCGCAGATTGAGACAGCAGTGATGTCGTTACCCGAGAGTTCGATTTGGTCCTTAACGTCGGCCGTCCGCACGTAGTCGACGCCCTCCATGAGAGGCACGCGTCGAACGAGCTTGTCGCCGAGGAAGTTCCGGATCTCCACGGTGCGCTGGTTCAGCGTGACGTTAATCGGAAAGTGCGAGTACACGAAACGCATCTTGTACAAGTAACCCTGGGTAACGCCGACGCACATGTTACGGATGTGTGTCGAAATGGTGCGGATCGTCGCCGATTGCTTGCGGGTGCCGAACCACAGATCGATTCGTAACTTGCTCGGACTCACCATCACCAGGTCTAAGCTCACGTGCTTGAAGCTCCGGGACAGAGTTCCGCGTGGCCCGGTCACTGTCACCGTGCGCGACTTCACCTGGACGTCCACCCCCTCTGGAATGTCGAGAAACCGTGTCCCCAAGATGGTCTTCATCGGCCTCAAGCGCGTCCGCGATCGATGTTAGCGAGCGACGGTAAGGGTAAGCGTGGCCGCATTGGGGTATGTGTTAGTTTACAAAATACTTCTGCCTGGGGCAGTCATCAGTACCCCCCTATGAGTGAGACTCGCCTTAACAGTCATTTGATGTCTAGCCACAAGATTCTTACGAATTCTGCTCGAGTATGGTGCTCGCTGTTGAGCGGCCGCTGACGCATCAAAATGAGGTCGTCCGGGCCTGGCGACGTGGGCGTTGAGTCCGTTGATGTCCAAGGCTACATCGTCAACTTGTTTGGCGACGTGCGATCACGGGAGTCGTGAGTTCGATGTCGATGTCGGCGCGCGTCCGAAATTTCCAAGAGTTGTAATGGTCCGTGTGGGCACCACGTACGTTCCTTTTTTTGGTTACAAGGACGGCGACGTTCGTCTGGAGTTATTAACGAACTCCTGGCGTGCTTAGAACCTCCGCGGACGCGGTAATTGTCGCGAGACCGAGGAATTTTCCTTGGTGAGATAGATTCTCGTCTTTCGTGTCGGCAAGAGCGAGCATTCACTCGACTCTCGCATGTCGAACCCATGCAATTGGTAGCACGGTGTCGGTATCGCCAAGAAAATATGTGCTCTCGCAGCGAGATCGTCGACCTCAAGCATCATCGCCCCCTTAACGGCGTGTACGTCAAGAAGACGATGAACTTCGTCGCGCTGCCAAACAAGCACCGGGGCTTTGCGCCGCGCGACCAGTACCGCGTCGAGGATTTCCTCGTAGAGGACTGGGACTCGGTTCTCGAGATGCTTGTTGCCGACGAGATGCGTCAGACGCCACGCTTCGACGACGACGTGTCCGTCGACGTGCTTCCGGAGCTGAAGCCGCTGTTGGCTTTCGTCGACAGCTGGCGACAGTGCTACACTTCGGCCGTTGTTGCTTTCGCGCGCACCGTGGCGTGGCTCATTCGTACGAAGGAGCTTCCCGTACTCCGCGCTCGCGTGTTTCCCGCTGACGACGGCGCGGCCTCTGAGCAGGGCCCGACGCGTGGCCGCCGCAATGAACTCCACGCGCTCCAGCTCGTTCTCATCCTCCCGGACTCAAGGCGGGCCTGGTGGTACTCCAAGATCGTGCTCCTTGACGAGCTGAATCGGCGCAGCGAACTCGACATGGCGACAACGAGGTCCTCTTCCAGCCGCCATCCCGCACCTTCCTCGCTGGCCGCTCCACGTGTTTTCTCCGAGCTCGTGGCAAGCAGTTCATCTGGGTGCCGTTTAGCACCGAAGTCACTGCCCACAGGTTGGTCAACCAGCTCCAGAGCGACATCCCACGCCCGCTTGTCGACAATGCCCCGGATCTTCGAAGCGCAAACCTGGCGCGGCTTCGGAGACCGCAAGATGGATCTGCCCCGTACTTATTACAGTACTCCAACAACAACAATGCCCAAGATCGTGCCTCTCAAGGAAGCGGCGAGGGAGGCTACCGAGGCGACGTGCTGGAGGATGTCGAAGAGGAAGATGAGGAGTCGACAAAGCTGGGGGAGTCGGAGCTCGCCGATCTGCGCCCGACGAACACTACGCAGCTTTGCACAGAGGAACCTGTTGCTGAAATCGAGCGTCGACACCTGTACCTCAATGGGTTCCTCCTTCGACGGCACTCAAAGTACCGACCACAACTCGAAAACTGCGTCTTCTTAACCCCCAGTCTCAATTGCTTCGCTGGAGGCTCTTGCCAGGCGGTCGCGTTGCCCGAGTCGACGTCCATGGCCTCAGCGATGGCCGGCCGATTTACTTGGATTCGCGTCGGCGAAGATCCGACACCCGTATCACAACCACGCGCGGCACACGGGCCACGTAATCACAGGCGAAGCGACATTGCGACGTTGGGCCCAGACATCAACCGACCGTTGAGGGTAGTCTCTCACCCCCAGGGGTACTGCCCGCGCTGAATCAATGGCGGCGGCGGCGCGCTCTGTTTCTGTGCTTCCACACACCATGCTCGCGAGCTCGCCTCGAGACTATTCGGTATCATTATTGGAAGCCGTCGTCGAGTCGCTGTGGAACAGCGTCGCGAGTAGATTTGCCGTTGATTTTGGCGATCGACGAGCCCAAAGATCGAGGATGCGCTTCGCGGCGCTCGTGCCGGGTGCTTTGCGAGCGCCGAGGAGGGCGATCTCGGCCAGGCGCGCGTCGACGTCGCGCCCGATCGCAACGGTCGCACGGCGCGCGCTTTCGTCAGTAGAACCAGGCATGTCGAGAAAAAAAGCAGTTTCTAACGCGAGAAGCAGGTTTGCGGCGTCCGCGAGAATCTCGACGTCGTAATGGTCGGTCGGACGGCGCATCGCGGCGGCCGATCGTGCGTCGACCGGGTGCCTAAGACGACGACAATACGCGGCGCGCGCAGATGTAAGGGCGGCGTCGTCCTGCTCTTGGCGGTGCGTCGACGAGACGCTGGTCTGGCTTTTTCGAAGCCAGACGAGCGGGTCAGAGACGTTCGCAACAGTTGCCGCGTCGTGGTCGGTGAGTCGAAGCCAGAGGTCGTAGTCCTCAGCGTGCCGTATCGCCGCCGCTTCCTGAACCAAAGTCACGAAGGTAGGTACGCTGCGCGTCGCACCGAGTATCCGCCAACGCAGCGAAGCGCGGACGTTCGCGCCATGACCGTAGGGTGCGTGACTTGGCACGAAAAGTTGAGCGACCACGCGACGCGCAACGGGTGGCACGGATGCACGCAGTAGCGATCCACGCGTTTCGATGATCCGTCGTCGTCGTTCCAGAAAGTTACGGCTGCTCCACCGAGAACGGCGACAGTAAGATTCGCTTGAAGGAACTCGAGCTGCGTCGCGAGGCGGTCCCTACCAAAGCACTCGTCGTCGGCGTCGAGACGAGCAACAAACTTCGACTGGATTAGCGCCAGTCCAGTGTTGAGCGCAGCCGCCACGCCGCGACGGGAGTTTTCGACGAGGCGAACGCGCGGATCACTCATCGCTCCGACGATGGCGGCAGTATCGTCGCTCGACCCGTCGTCGACGACCAGGACTCTCGCGTCGTTCGCGACCGACTGGCGCAGAACAGACTCGACAGCTCGCATGACGGTCCGTGCCGCGTTTCTTGCCGGAATGATGACGGTTACGAGAGGCGTCGGAGTCACGGTCGCGCGTGGTGAGTCGTTCGCAAAACGCAAGAAGACGGCTCCTAGGTGCACGCTGTCGAAGCGGAGACGCCGATACGCGGCATAATCCAGCGGCGCCGATTCCATGTTGAGTGCCTCGAGGCTGGGGGCATCGTCGTAGATTGGAGCGCGAAATATGTCCTGGACGCGGTTGATGGCAAGCACGGCGACGGCGGGCCGCGCGAAACACGCGCACTTGGGGCGGTCGAGGACGCTCGCGATAATTTCGGCACCTCTAGTTTCCAGCAGGTTCGGATGTGCGAGCGCCTCTGACGGTAACACCTCGAGGACCCGCTCGAAATCCTCGCTCCGGTAGAGGCTGCAGCAAAGATCCCAGGCGTAACCCCAGTCGTACTCGCCAGCGCTCCGCTTCCAGACGAGTGCAGGGAACGCCTCGAGTCGCGCGGCATCCGTCGACGCGAGCTCGAGCAGCGGGGGCTCGCACCTGAAAAGCACGTCAAAGCGCACGAGCCACCAAAAAAAGACCCACGGTTTGCTCGCGGGATGCGACCAGGTCACGTGCGGACTCAGCTTGAGATGGAACGCAAGAACAGCAGCGTCCCTGCGGCGTGCTCGAAAAAGCCGCGAACGGGCGCGTTGCTCTCACCCGATCAACACGCGCACAGCCGCGCCGAGATCCACGGGTCGATACCTGTCGTCATCGTCTGTGAGGTTCTTCAAGCACTTTCGAGGAGGCGCACAGGAAGGCGTCGTCAACACATGCGAGGATAAAGTCGCGCCCACCACACGACGAGCGGAGCAACCTCTCGAAGTCTCCCGCGTGTTGCTCGCGTTCGAACCAAACATTGGGGAAGGTAGCGCGCACTGGGTCATAGAGTGCTGCATCGTCCGCACGCCAGATGACGATGATGTCCAAGTCCGCGCCCACGACATGCTGTTCGATGGACCGAAGGAGGCACCCGAGTTGGTAGGGCCGGTCCTTGGAGAAGATCACAACGCGCACGCCGGGCCGGGGCACGTCTACTATATTTCGTGGTTCTCGAACTGCCCGCCTAGTGTGCGACGACGTGCGCGCCGGCACGTCGCCGACGAAGGCACAGATGTTGGCAAGGCACTTGGCATCCATCAAGCAGGGTCAAGGTTTGATGATGGATGACATGTGGGGTTCATGTGGGGTTTATGGTTGAGGTGTCGTTGGATTTGAGTGTCGTCAGTTAAGGCCGTCGCGATGATGGGGCACGCGGACCTAGGTTTCGGGCTCACGCTGGTGACGATGTGCCTCTGGGGCAGTATAGGAACTCTTGCCAAGTTGTCTCGCGTCAAATGGGTTGTCTTCTTTTTGTGGTATTCGTGTGGTGTCGCCGTTGCGGCTTTTGGGCTTGCCTGGTACCACAATTTCAAGGAGACCTGGGTGTCGTTGACCGATGCAAACTCTGTCGAGATGGCCTGCGGGTTCTTGGGTGGGTTCTGCGGGTGCGTTGGATCTATGTTGTTCATGAGTTCGATCCAACTCATTGGGGTGACCATCTGCTATCCGCTCGTCGGGGACGGAGTCTGATGTTTCTTTCTCCTTGTTTTCTCGTGTCCTTTCGTGAGGTTGAATCGCATTAGCACGTTCGTGTGGGACAATCTCTTGAAATCTCGATTACAGGTCATGGGTCTCGAGATGACGGTAGGCACGATTCTACTCGTCGTGGTGTCGCCCGTCGAGGCACCCGGCCTCTTGTTCGGGGCGTGCGTCTGCATGCTCGGAGCCCTCGCGCTCGATGTGCTGGCACAGTTGCAGTTGTCGGTGGACACCGCGGCAGCTGCGGCCGAGCCGCCTCCATCACCTCTTGCACAGCAGGGTGAGGCGACAACTCTCCTCACAAAGAAGGAAGCCAACCCGTTGGCAAAACCTTCGCTCCCTCCGAGAAATAAGTCAAACTCTTCGCTCGGTAAACACGATTTCGTCACTATTCCGCTCTCGGACGACGACGAGCCTTCGCCGAGCATGCTTCGAACGCGATCTATGGAGTTTTTGGCCGAGAGCGATCTCATCGTCACGGTGCAGCCGGCGGAAATCCCCGCGGCTGCTCCCGCGTCGTCGTCGTCGTGGGCGCCCGACGTCGCGAGCCGCATGGGTATCGCGAGGGGTATGGTTGGGGGAGTTCTTTTGGCTATCTGGCCTGCGCTCGAGGCGATAGCCGTCGACAGCAGAGGAGAGAACGTCGCCGTCTTTCTCGTCACCTACGCAATCGGACACGTCCTCGCTTTCGTCGTCGCCGCGCCCGTACGCACGTTGTACCTTCTGCGGCCAGCGAGTATGAGCTCAACAAAACTCCAAGCGCGACGAGGCGCGCTCATCCTATTGGACACCTCGCCGCGTGCCATCACCTTCGGCGTGCTCGCTGGCATCCTCTGGTTTCTTGGGGCTGTGGCGTGCTTCAGCGCGGGCACTCTCGTCGGCGTCACTGTTGCTGTCAGCGTGGGGCGGTGCAGTCCCGTCATCGCCGTTTTATGGGGGATCTTTTTCTGGCGCGAAGCACAGCACGCGAGTCTTCGCGCTGCCCTCTACATCGGCCTCGCACTCTTCCTCTACGTTGCAACCATCATTCTTGTTGCGTTCTCATCCAGAGCAGCGAGGCAGGTGGCCGCCGACGCAACTTAGTGAGTGAGTCTTTGCCCCAGTCTATATTTGTGCAAGCTGATGCACTTCCGACATAAGTCTTTACTTACTTCTCCCAAGATGTGATGCGTACTTCCACCCCTAAGCACTGCCGGTGTGGATGTTGAGTCCGCACCGTCTCGCAGCTTGGGATTTTGGCGCTGCTGCTGCACTTCGATCGCAGGGAGATATATACGCAGTAGAGAGCAAGCGGAGACAGTAGTTGCCCCCTCTATTAACCTAATTAGAAACTATATAGAGTCCATGCGTCTATGCTGGTGGAGACCGCCGAACTCTCGACGCAGCGCGTCACCAGATCACGGTGGACGCGAGACAAGAAGAGGATGAGGTGGTCGCGCGTAGAAGGGGATCTGGTGTAGCGCCTATAAGCTAGAGAGAAGAGAAAGTCGCGACCACAGCAAGGAGCGAGGAGTGCATGGCGAGACGCGGCGAGATAGAACCAGGGGTTAACCACAAAACAAAAACGCGCTATCATCATCACTTGGCCCTTGACCTGAGAGTAGACCAGTCGCGCTCCGTGTTGGTTGTGTTGTGCGTGTGTGAGGTCGAGTGCGAATGGTTGGTGCGCGCGACATGGCCGTGCGTGAGGCGGGGACGGTGGCCATCGCGGTTATGGTCACGATCGCGGTTGTGGTCGCGTTCGCGGTTGTGGTCGCGTTCGCGGTTGTGGTCGCGGTCTTGCTTGTTCTGTGCGCGCCAGACGTGGTTGCGCGACAGTGAGTGGCGCTTGTACTCGAGCGAGATGAATGGCGGGAGCTCGAGCTTTTCGCGAATGATGTCGCGGATCTTGTTGATGGCGTCCTGGTCGTTGGCGTCCGCAGTCCATAAGCTCAATATGTCATCGTTAGCACGGATCGAGACGACCGCGCCGCACACGTGGTCCGTCAAGTCGTCGAATTGCTCGCCGATAATGGCGAGGAGTAGCTCCTCCCAGAAGAGTGAAGACAAACCACCCGTCTTGCGCAGACGCATGATCCACTTGCCGCCGTTCTTGTTGCGCGTGTCCTCCCACGTCGGCGTGATACCTTCGCGGAAAAGGTGGTAGTCGGTCACGCACCCCGTCGGAACGTTGTGCGGTTTGAGAAGATGGTCGTAGATCCCAAAGAACCCTTGCACCGAGTCGAACGACCCTGTGTTTCGATCACGACGGTCACAGGGGCAACGCACCGATCTTGATTATCGACGACGCGTAGTTGGTCGTGTTCTCCATGTCGGGCGGCTTGCGGCTGTCGCGCCGCATGTAGAAGAACGAGTACCTGCGGAGTGTTATCGCGCACCGACGCTACGCACTTATTCTCGAGGAAGTCAGGTTGGCTGCTCATCGCGCACCTCGTGTGTGTCGTCAACGGTTCGACCAACGGCAACAAAAGTGAACGGCATAGACAGACCCTCCACCCCCGCCTCGGGCAGCCCCACACAGGCCGCCGCGCCCAGCAGGCGTCACACTTCGTCACGCATACGTTCGGCGGCAGCATGCCTACGACCTACGGGCGGGGCCCGTCCTCTCTTCGCCTCCCCCGCGGCTCAGCGATGACCCCGACTAGGCCCCGCATACCTATCTACGCCCTTCAACAGGCACATCCTTCATACCCCACACAACACACCAAAACCTTCAAGCACCCACACCCCCCGTCTTAGCAGTCGACCTTCAAAGACCCTCCATCGACTTATCCCAAAAAGCCATCACCAGCCGTAGCATGCAATACCCGCAACACCTACGATACCAATGATGAATCGAACTTGAGCAGTTGGCAAGAGGAGTGGATCTCCGGGTTCGTTGCGACCAATCAAAACGGATGCTCCATACGGACTGCATCACTTGGAACGTGAAGTTTAGACAAGGATTGGGATACGTCCGCGATCCACGCAGTATTCGGAGGAGGATGAGTTACCTGCATTGTTTCTGTTCGTGAGCGACCCGCTCTCCGTAACCAAAGTAAACCGGGTCATCGAAGAAGTTGATTTCGATACGCACGATCCGAAGCAACTGCCGTGATGACGTTGATGTGAACGACGACCGGTTCTCGCAGGGCTTCATACGCATTTTTTGTCGGGAACTCAGAGAGAGACGAAATCGTTCATCGACTCAATTCCACAGCAATTCAAACTATCGAATCAAGTGATGTAACGAGACGGAGGATCGCATGCCAGACCAACTCCGCTGATTTTGAAGATCGCTATGTTTTCAACACGGTCACGGGAACGACTCCAGCTGATTCCCACGAGAGTTATCCTGAGGAACTAAGGTTCGGCGGCACCGAAACTGCGAGCTTCACCTATATCCTGATGGTTGTCTTCAACTGATGCTGTGAGGCAGTTTCTGCCGGAGTCGAAGTCATGACTGGTGGTGTACACGCCGCTCTATCGCACAATTAATGGCTCCGGTGATTTGGGAGCACCCATCGAGAATGGATCATGCTGCAAATTACAATTACGTTGGGTACATCCACTATCATGATGTTTTGATGATTGAGGCGCATGGTCAAGTCGTCCCCATCAGAGAAGCTATGAGTCTACGTCTCCTTAGTGATTCCTTATTTCTTTGGAGGTCGGAAGTATCATTTGGACTGGTCGACAACTCCAGCCTGATGATTATGGCCCACGCAGACCAGTAACACTCTACAATGACGCAAAAGACGATGAATCACCACCGTCACCACTCATTCCCTAGCTCGCATAGCTCTAAAGCGAGGCTGTCAGCTCTCCCGTGCCGACTTTAAACGCTCCCCAAAGTTATCGAGAAATATAATAAAATCCCCTACCTTGTGTGGTGCACCTTGTAGCGGTAAGAAAGGGACCGCCTCTCCGGATCAGCCTGTTGTCCCATATTGTCCTCGCTACTTCCGGGAATATTGTCACACACCTTCACATGAGCAGCACAGACTCGGCGAGCAGAAAAAAACAAAGATCAGCAATGCGAAATGTCGTCGAACGGAACGTTGCCTTTAATAACGAAGTTCGAGGCACATCAAACGACGTCCGCGACGAAGTGCCGAGCTGTTTATACGCGTTTTACCGGGGATATGATGCCACACCAATATCGAAATATGATCAAAGCACCGCGCTTAACCTCAGAAGCCTGGCGAGGCTTTTCGAGCTGACAAGTCACTTATTCGTAGCCTCAACATTATCCCATGTCCCCTGCGTTTGTTGAATGAATGCTCTCTGCAGTGGGCAACGCGGGCAAAACTACGCATTGCGAGGGGGAGGAAATCCCTTCGAAAGGCGGCCACGCGCCCTCTGTCCTACAATGCGGCTCTCCAAGCATGCCATGCTTTCTCCACGCTGACTGGGCTATATGAATGTGGCGCTAATAAATGGCGATACAATTCAATTCTCCTCCAGTCTCGAACCCCAAGCAAGACCCGAAGCGGGTACGGAACCTCAACCGACTTCGGGGACTTCTCTTATCCTTCACAAGTCGGGGCGAAGTCGAGCGATGGTCAATCCGTCACGTAGGGGCAGGACGATTTGCTCGAAGCGCGGGTCCTTCCGTAGCTTGATATTGAACTCGTGCCTGCGGTGCAACGTGAAAGGCGAAAGGTCGCCGACGCTTTGAGGAAGGGAAGAAAGGAAGGAAACGCCGGGCTCGTGTGACATGCTCTGTTGTATCGCCCTGTCCCGTCGCTCGGCCTTGGCAGCAAGTGCGGCGGCCTTCTCGGCGGCGTCCTCGTCTTCGCCAGCGAGCCTCGCACGCGCCCTCGCACGATGTCGTGCTCGGCGGTCGCGGTCGTCGGCCTCTTCGGCCGAAACGGGCGCCCCGGCCGACTCGACCCCCTGTCGCGGACGCTGAGCGGCCAAAAGTGCAAAAACAGAAAGATCACCAGTATGCGGCCCTTCCACAAGGTGTTGTCGGCGACGATGAGGCCGCCCGGGCGGAGGCGGGCCGTGTCGATTAGGGCGTCGACGGCGTTCGCGTAGCCCTTTTTGTCGGCGTCGAGGTACGCGACGTCAAACGGATCGAGTTTCTCGAGGGTCGTGCGAAGAAAATCGGTGGTGTCGGCCTCGACGAGGTCGATCGGAGCCCAGTCGGGGTGGGCTGCTGTCGCGTAGTGGAAGTGGGTGCGCGCGACCGCGGCCGCGCGCGGATCGCGGTCGACGGTAACCACGCGGCCGGTCGCGCCGAGCGCCGAGGCAAGCCATAGCGCACCGTAGCCGCAAAAGGTGCCGAGTTCGAGGGCGCGGGTCGCACCGTGGAGGCGACACAGCATGGCGAGGAGGCGGCCCTGCGTCGGGCCGCAGAGCATGCGGGAAGCGCGCGGCCAACGGGCAGACGCGTCGAGGCGGACGCGGGCGAGGACGGGCGGCTCTTCGCCGCTCAGGCGCTCGGCGTAGGCCTCAATCTCGTCGGATCGTATGGTCTTCCGCGCGAGCGCGAGAGCCTCGGCGGCGCGAACGTCGAGGGGCTCGTCGTCGCCGAACGCGGGCACGTCGCCAGACACGGGCTCGCCCATTCGATCGTTGAAAACGTAGTTAACGCCGCGGAATTGCGAGGCCTCTTCGACTCGGTCTTCGCCCTTTTCCTCCCGAAGATGGCGCGTGTAGTTGACCACGCCGCCCGCGAGTCGCGTCACGTTCTTGAACCCAAGCTTTTGCTTGACGTGCGCGCCGGCCTTGACGCATCGAATCCCGCCCGTACAAAACATCATGATCTCGGTCTCGCGCGGCAGGTCTGCGAGCTCGCGGTCGAGCTTCTCGTACGTCTCTTTGAAGGTCTCGGTGCCGAGGGGCCGGGCGCCGGCGAAAGTTCCCACGGCGCTCTCGTAGTGGTTTCTGCAATCCAGCACGACGACCGGCGCCGCTCTCTCGGCGGCGGCGGCAGCGGCGGCGGCGGCGGCGGAACCACCACCAAAGTCGCCGCCGAGCTTGGCGTGCCAGTCGGCGGGCGAGGCCTCGCGGCCCGCGTCGCTCAAATCGAGCACGGCGGCTCCGTCGTCCGCGACGATCTGCGCGCGCGGGCGCACGTGGAGCGCCCGGAAAGGCTTGCGGGCGTCGAAGTCCGCGCGGCTCACCTCGACGTCGAGGTTGAGCGGCGGAACCGGACCGAAATAGACGCCGTCGCGCGCGAGTCTCGAAAACCACTCCCCGTGGTGCGCCTCGAAATCTGCCATTGTTTCGACCGGCACCGCGAGCTGCGCGTTGATACCTTCGGGCGCCACGTACGCGCGACCGAGCGCGCCAAACCGATCCCACGCCGCGGCGAGCGATGCGCGCGCTGACTCGACATCCCACCCGCTCGTCGCGTTCGCGACCTCCAGCGGAGACTCGAAAAAGCAGTACCACGACAGCATCTGGTACGCGCTCGCTTCGATGAAAGATTTGTTCTGCCGCCGCGACGAACCCTCGACCGTGCCGCCCCGCGCGACGACGCGCACCCGTAAGCGCCCCTCTGACGATTCGAAAGACCCCTCTACCGTCTCGAGCCCGTAGTCCACGCGCCGCAACGGAGGCACCGCGACCCCGATTGCTTCGCGCACAGCCTCTTCGCGCCCGCCGGCCTCCACGAACACCCGCGCCCGACGGTGCTTGGACGCGAGACGAAGCCGAGCCTTGAGCGCCTCGTCCACGACAAAGCTCACCGGCCGCAGGGCCTCCTCTCTAATCATTTTCCTTCCCGTTCCCTCGTGCCGAGATATCATCATCCTTGTCGTGCCCCGCGCCACCGTCAGACACCGCGCTGCGACGGCCATCGTCGCCACCGCCCACATTACCTCAACTTCAACCCGAACCCCCTCACTAGACACAGTGTCCGAATTATTACTTTGTACTTATTACCCTAGTGCTTAGCACAATTCTAGTAGAGGGGGGTCTCGAGAGAGGCGAAGGGTTTTCGGTGGGCATAGGGGCTCGTAGCCTTTCGTGCGGGGAGTTCGGGGGGGCATAGTTGCCCGATTGGGGGGGTTGGAGAGCAAAGCTTTTCGAGGTGGATGGGGAGCACCTCGCGCGAGAGGTTCGGGTGGCGGAGCCCCCCGAGAAAAGGTGCGGAATGGAGGGATCGTGGGGATGGGCAGAAGGAAAATTTAAAAATAAAGCGTGAAAATTCAACAACCCGCCGCCGCCGAGTGAAAAGCAAATTAATCTGGACCTCGGCCGGCGCAGGCATCCCAGACGTTTCGAGATATAGCTTTGCGCTACAATATCTACAATGGGCGCCGCAGGCGTCGTCCGCAACGTGCGCGAAAGAAAGAAAGAAAGAAAGAAAGGAAGGCAGAAGTGGGACAGTCATCACGTATATATATTGTACTCGGCACAACCTAGAATAATAATATCGAAAGAGGAGGGAGGGTGAAAGAAGAAGAGCCATAAGAAAACCATCTGGGAGAGAAGAGAAGAGAAGAGAAGAAAAGAAAAGAAAAGAAAGAAAGAAAGAAAGAAACGAGAGGGGCGCCGTGTGGACAGACACCGGTGCTAGCGCGCGCGAGAGTCGCAGCAGCTCGGTCGTTCGCGGGTGGGGCTATCTAAGCTCAGGAGCCGTGGCGCCGGGTAGTTGTCGTTCTCGCGGTTTTCTTCCTTGCAGGGTCTCCTCGTTGCGGTGCAGAGGCTTGGAGAGGCCGCGTGACTATGATGCTGCTTTTCGGTGAGGTACGGAAATCAAGGGAGAGCGTGGTGGTTTGATAGGGAGGAGCGAAAGAGAATGGGATATATG
This sequence comes from Chrysophaeum taylorii, assembly GCA_029834535.1. Taxonomy (NCBI): domain Eukaryota; class Pelagophyceae; order Pelagomonadales; family Pelagomonadaceae; genus Chrysophaeum; species Chrysophaeum taylorii. The sequence goes on from JAQMWT010000093.1 coordinate 48,324, forward strand.
ATGCCATTGATGATGCCAACGACCGGCGTCGCGACGCGCGTCGCGCAGGACCCTACACGACCGAGGCACCCGTGTCCGGGCCGACTTGAGTGTCGACCTTGGAGGCGTCGACGTCCGAGGCCGGGGGGATGGGGTTGGGGGAGATTTCCCAGGTGGCAACTTTGTAGCCCATAACTCTGTGAAAGTCTCGATACTTGACGTCCGTAGGCAGGAGGTACATGGGCCAGGGGTCGACGCCGAAGACGTCGACCCAGGGCACGGGCGCGAAGTTCCCCTTGGGCCCGCGTTTGCGCATGCGATCGATCGTCCCGATGCCCGTCACGATGGCATAGATCTGGTTGTACATCATGGTCGCGACAAACATGAGCGTCGCGATCGCAATCGCGCAGAGCGCGGCTACCATGCCCGTCGCGGTCGAGCTGCGACGAGACATGAATCAACGATAAATAAAAGTCATCTTACCTGTTGTATCTGACTTCGTGCAGGTAGTTGTAGAGGATGAGGGAGAGGGAGTAAACGCATTCGACGATCGTGTAAAGCAGGAACAGCATGAAGTGCTTTTGGTTATTCGCGCCGATGCAATTGTTCATCCACGGACAGTGGTGGTCCATGCGCACGATGCATCGATTACATATCCGACAGTGGTGCGACCGCGGCGGTTTGTACGCGTCGCACCGCCCGCAGATTGTCTCGGGGATGCCCGACTCGCTCGCTCGGATGAGCGGCTGTGCGTGTCGCGGAACGGCACCCGGATTGGTGAACATCGTCTTCAGCTGGGATATCAGCGCCATGAACGAGATGATAAAATAGATCGGCACGTTATAAATCCCCCACCCACCGATAATGGCCACGTACAGAATCACCACGTCCGAGTATAACGTTAAGACCCACAGGATTGTCGACATGACAGCCCCGGGATTATCACGCTTGTTGAACCAGTATCGGGCGCCCTCGTGGGTGCCGCAGACGGCCGCGTCGAGCTCGTCCATTTTCACCTACGTACCTCTAATCTCGTACCATCGCCCTCCGTGTTGCTGACGGAAACAAAGGGTTCGTGTTCGTGCCTTTTTCGTACTAACGTGTCTACAGCACCTGGATGTACATTCGGTGTACAGTTGTATCATCGAAAATCATTTCTTTCCATATCCGTTCAACCGTTCAACGGAGACAAAAGCAACTGCTGACAACATTATCAGATCTACGATAGTACGTACCAGAGGGGGGGGACACGGAATTATTTTGAAAAAAAAGGCGGGGAACCGGCCGACCGACCACCCGATCGAGATTCAAGTGCGGCTGGGCAGCAGGCCGCGTACCGGGCGACGGGACGGGAGGTCGTCGTCGTTTTCCGAAATGGTGGAAGAGCCGGAGGGGCGGCGAATATAATGTTCCGAGATAGTGGATGATCCTGAGGCGCGACGAAGACCGCCGGAGTTGTTCATCGTCGAGACAAGATTGGTGGTATTGGCGCACCAGGAGTGGCGGAGGGCGACGGTGGCAGCTGGTCGTCGGGAGGGGTCGATGGAGAGGAGGCTGTGGACAAAGTCGAGGAAGGGCGAAGTTCGAGGAAGGTGGAGGCGGTTTTTGAGGGAGGTTTTCTTGGGGAAGATCAGGAAAAAAAGGTCGTCGTTGGGGCGACGGGTGGCGTCGACGCGGCGCGAGGACCTGCGGAAGGCGGGAGGTCTCGGTTGCGCGGCATCGAATCGCTCGTAGACGTTGCCCGCGCGCGCGCAAAAGTAGTTAGGAGCACAGGGGGCGGCGGCGAGCATGTGGTCGGGGATGCGTCCGAGGACGGCGATGATGCGCGCGAGCATGGTGGCGACCGAGTCGTTCTGGAAGAGGACGTATCCGGCTCTTATCTCGGCCAAGACGCAGCCAAGAGACCAGAGATCGATCGCCGCGTCGTAGCCTAGGCCGAGGACGACCTCGGGGGCGCGGTATGATCTTGACTGGACGTAGGTCGAGAGTTTGTCGCTCCAGAAGCACGAGGATCCAAAGTCCACGAGCTTGACGGCGGGCGCGTCGTCATCGTCGTCGTCGTCGTCGATTTCGTCTCCGCGGCGCGCGAGCACGACGTTCTCTGGTTTGACGTCGCAGTGGATCATCCCGAGGGAGTGGACGTAGGCGAGCGCGCGGAGGCAGTCGCGCGCGACGCGCCGCATTAGGCGCTCGGGAAAGGCGACTCTCCTTCCGTCGGACGACTCCCGGACGCGCTTGCCGTACTCGTACAAATTCTCGCCGAGGAGCTCGGAGACGACGACGAGATGTTCCTTGTAATAGAGCGCGTCCAAGAGCCGGACGATGCGGTGCGTATCGACGTCGCCACTCTCGCTCAAATACCGCAGCAGCTTGATCTCGTCGAGCGACTGGTCGAAGAAGTCCTTGCTATTCTTTATCACCTTGAGGCAGCACGCGTCGGGTACCTTATTAGCACCCCGCGCGGCGCCCCAGAGATCCTTGGCGGCGTAGGTTGTCGAGAAGGCGGCGCGCCCGATGAGACCTTGTATTTCGTAGCGACCGCCGATGACCACCCCAGCGCCCGCCACGAGATCCTTGCTGTCCTCAAAGCCCGTGCGAAGCTGATCGAAGACCACGCGCAGCTCGAGGCTCCCGAGAAAAAAGTCGTTCCTCGGAATGCCCGAAGGCGGCCGCAGCGAGAGCCGATCGACCGTTGTCCGGAGCGAGCGCGGCGCGGCCGCGAGCAAAGCAACCTGCTTGCGCCGGTGCCGCTCCTCGTCGGACAGATCGTCGACCCCCCCGCCGTCGTCGACGAACGAGCGACGCCGCCGCGGCACCGGAGGCCCGCCGTTGAGCCGCTCAAACTCGGCAGCCGTCACAGCGACGAGCGAGTACCCGCAGTCCTTGTCGTCCTCCCACTCGTCCTCCTCGTCGCGCGCCTCCATCGACTCCAAAACATCGTTCGATTCCTCAGAACCGACCGTCTCCTCGTCGCTCGTCGAGGCCGACGGCGCCTCCCGCAGCTCGATGAGCTCGCGCAACATCGCCTCGACCTTCGCGTCGACCTCGACGCGCGCCTCGATACACCGAGCGACCACCTCCGACAGCCGCACGACGAGCTGCGCCTTTGTTGCCTCGCACGCTCTAGACACCAACGGCGACGGAATCGGACGTTGATGCTGAGAACCGTCCATCTCGATCCTCGGCACGAACGACACCCCGTGGTGCTGCAGCATGGGCTCGCACCGCCGAACCGAACCGTCGAAGCCGACCAGAAAATTGGTGGCTGTATTTTGTCATAAAAAGGTCGACTGCTAAGAGGGGGGTGCGTCTGTGGTGCGTGAAGGATGTGGGTGGTTTTGTGGGGTGGGAGGGATGTACCTGACGGGCGGAGATAAGTATGCGGGACTTTATTTTGTCGGGTCTGTCTGGGGTTTTGTTTCTCCACGCCGAGTGGGAATTGGGAGATACCCGCCCGCCCGCCCAATAATTGGCCTGGTCGACTGCGAAGTGGGTGGGGCTGCAAAAATGAGGACGCAGGTGCGTGGGGGTGATTTTGTGGGGACGTGAATGGTGCCTGGAGGGCGCAAGGCTACCGAGGCCTAGTCGGACGGACTCATCGCCGAGCCGCGGTTTTTAGGCTAAGAGAGGAGAGGCCCCTCCCGCCAGCAGGTCGTACGCATTCTGCCACCGGACCGTGTATGTGCGACGAAGTAGCACGCTTGGCCAGGGTCAACGTATTCCGTATTTTCTTTCCGCGATGACGATGGGAACAACAATACTAAGGAGCTCGCCAAGAATTTATCGATCGCGATCTCTATTAGTAGGCCCTTCGATCGCGATCTCTATTAGTAGGCCCTTCGCTCGCTCACGAATACAGCCACCGCTTCGCTCACGAATACAGCCACCGCTCTCGAATACTGTCGTCACCCTTCGCCAACGAACGGGCGCTGGTCTGTGAGCATCGCGGTTCAGACCTGTTCTTAATCATCCCCCCGCGGGCTCATCAAAACTTCACGTTCAAGGATGTACTTCACTCACTTCACTTCACTTCACTTCCGGGGGACTGGCCGCGATTGCTTGACGCCATCCTCGCCGTCCACTACTGCAATCTGGTTCTTTGGCACGCTCGGCCCTCATTCATTTTCCCCTGCGAAAGTAAAGTCTCCTGGCGAGCTCGCCTTGATTTATTTTGGGTGCGCGGTCCGACGCGAAGTCGAATAACCGATTGCTGGCACCGTCGTCTTTGCTTCGACCCACGTCCTGACGCGCCTTCTGGATGGGAACTTTGGACTCTATATGGCCATCGCAACGACCGCTAGTGAGGTTTCAAACCGTTCGGGACCTCCTCGACTTCTTGGAAAGCGCCTTGAGGACTGCCGAGCCTCGACCGCCCAAATGTCCCAGCTCAAGATGATGCAGGACCTGGCCCTACAGGGCAGCTCATGACCACAGCCTCCACCTTGCTGTAGACCGAAGTTGTTCTGAGAATGTTGGATGTGGCTTCCGGTTACGGTGTCGCTGAGCTCCAGTCGGCCTTCGAATAAGCCACCACCTGGGCGAGCTTCCGCTCTCCCTCTCGTCGATAGTAGTAACGCCATGGGTCTTTGGAGTCGCTTAATCAGATTTTTTTGGCTTCATTCTCACACCCAAAATTTGGCAATTTTTGCGGCTGCGCGACAGGGCTGTGTAGCACCTTTTGCCACTTCTCTCTTCATCAGACTCTCTTGCGCTCGATTTGCAGACACAATGACGTTCTTCTGCTCTCTCTCAAGCCGAATGGCATTGAATCTGCTTGACGAGGTCGTCCCACCCGGTTGTCGGATGTCTTTTTTTGCCACCGTTGTCGAGCGTGTCGTGGATGTTGATTTGACTCCCTTGTGTTTTCGGCCGCCTCGCACGGATCACATTTTGGCGCTCAGTCTGGGATGTGTGGTCATCGTGCTGCCTGAAAGGTAGCTTAAAGAAGGTAGCTTGAAGTCTTAATTTGGTCCCCATTGTAAGCTCTGCTTTATTTTTTTTTCGTGCGTCTTTGACTACCCTCTCCCGCCGTCATCGTCTTCTTCTGTGCCTCGTGTTCCGCCTGCTGCCCACCCCCGCTTTTCTACTTCCGTCTTGTCTCGCTGTGCTTGTTTTTTCTTCGTTGTCTTCTCGTCGTCAGGCTCCTCAGCTTTTGCTCCTTTTTCTCGACCTCTGCGCTGTTCTTGAGCCGACCTGAGCGAATCAATTCGCTTGCCATTTCCCTCTCTTGCGCTCGCCTGTCGTCTCCGTAGTTTGCCTGGGTCTCCACTAGCACTGTTCTCTAGGCTCCTTTTTCGTCGTCCTCTACGGGTAGTACTACACGAGTTCCCTGCGTCCTCTCTTTGAGCCCCTCTGGAATTTGTTGCTCGCCACAATAATAAGATACGGGAATTGCTATTTTTTGTTAATCCTACGCAACGACCTCTACTGACTCTAAGCGCGTAACAAGCGAAGAAACTTGGCTCGCGACAGCAGTTACGTGCCGCGCGTAGATCGAAGGGAGAAAAGCTGTGGCCTGCCCCCTCGAGGTCACTTCTCGTAGACCTCCCCCCAGAAACGGAGGTGGAGCATACGCCGCCGCACGAGGACAGTCGGAGTCGCCACTGTCGATCGCTAATTAGGAAAAGTCGCGGTCGGGGAAGAGGATGGGTGCAATGCAGGTCCAGATGTAGAGCGAGAGTGCCACCCACTGTGAGGAGGCTTGCATCCACATCGCAAGCTTGCCGGAGCGGGGATTGTTGGCATCGCGGCCGCTCCTGTTGGTCGAGCCCCAGTTGGTGAGAGTCATCGCGACGTTCATCGCCATGAGACACATAACCTGAGAAGGTCGGGTGAGGACTGCGAAGAAACAAGGGTGTAAAGAACGCACGATGTTGAAGCTGGCGACCTCCGACGAGGTTTTCGTAATTTCCTGGTCGTCGTTGCGCGGCGGGGCTGGATCTTCGGGGGTGACAGTCTGCGTGGCGTCGTTGGAGCCATATGTGCTCTCGGGGAGTTGGCCGGTAAGGATCTTGTTCATGAGCGCGCCGCCCGGGGCGTTGTCGGCCGCGCGCTCGGTCTTGTCGCCGCGGCCCTCCTTGAGGTATTTTACTTGGTACGAGGCCGAGTAGATGGTGTAGATGAGGGCGATGACGGTGAAACCGATCCCCAGGACGATAGATACCCAGTCCGAGCTCGTCGAGTAGAAGGGGTTGCAGCGCGAGACCGGGTTCGCCGATAGGGCGGCGGCGGCGAGGTAAGTCGCGTAGACGGCGACCACGCTAGACGTGAGCAAGTTGGAGTCTTGGGAAAAGAGCTGGCAGAGGGTGGCGATCACGATGAAGATGATGGTGAGGCTCATGATGACGTTCGGGGACTCGCACGACGTGCCAAAGTAGACGAAAAGGAGGGTGATGCCGATGATCGCGATCACGAAGCACACAAACGACATGGCCAGAAGCGCGATGAGGGGGGTCGCGAGGCCGCAAACTTCAACGTAGGTGCCCGAGTCGGCCTCGGTGACGAGCGTGTCGTTGATGAAATACGCGAGGTCGATGAGCAACACTTGCTGAAGCACGACGAAAACGAACGCGCCTATCCGCGCGACCCACACGTACCCAAAGAAGACCGAGTTGGGGATGACGCAGGAGATCAAAATGGCCGTGACCCAGGCGCCGAACTTGGCGCCCCACGCGGAATCGTGGATGCGCGGATCGACGTGGCTCGCCGCCGCGAGCGCGGCGAAGAAGCACGCCGTGCAAAACGAGATCCGGTAGACCATCGCCGCCCCCCGGCACGCGTGCGATCCCGAGCACCCCTCGTTAAACGCGTACCAATCGAATCGTTGCGCGACGTAGTACTGCATCACCAAGCTCAGTATCATCGCAAGAATCATGATCCAGAGCGACCCGCACCGCCCGGCATTGGGGTTGGTTTTGCGCGAGTCGTCATCGCCCGGGCAGCACGAGGGGCAACACGCGAAGCAGCTCCGGCACACGCAGCACGCGCCCGACCCGACACAGCAGCAAGCCGAGAGCGCGAGGCCCATCGTTCGTTCCTTACTTTTTTGGCTCTGCGGCGGGAAAGTGATTGCAAATATTAGGCACCTGGTTCAACGGCTCGCTTTCTTTCGTTCCAACGGATCGCCCTCGTAACGCCGTCTGCGAACAACCCCACCGTCGGCGATATTATGGTCGTGCAAAGACGACGACGACGACGAGGACGATAGACGAAAAGCATGTTCATCTACTTGAGCAAGAAGATCGTGCGAGTCGTCGTCTCTCGCTCGTCGACGAGTCACGCAGGCGATCCCAAACGGCATCCACTTACGCTCGCTTGCGTGGAACCACGATCATGGATGGATCGCGTCGGGCGGCGAGGACGGCCTGCTCAAGGTTCTCAAGCTCGACTCGCCGCGCGACAAGACGCCCGGCGGCGGCGCGACATCGAACCTTTCGATGAATCAAACCCTCGAAGGACACAACGGAGCCGTCGTGTGCGTGACGTGGAACGCAAACTACCGCAAACTGACGACCTCGGACCAAAACGGTCTCATCATCGTCTGGATGCTCCACAAGGGCGTCTGGTTTGAGGAAATGATCAACAATCGGTACGGGATGTGCGATTGACGCGAAAGTATAACCTTGGCGCAGGAACAAGAGCGTGGTGCGCGCGATGAAGTGGACCGCCGACGGCCAAAAGATCTGCATCGTGTACGAGGACGGCGCCGTCATCGTAGGATCCGTCGACGGGAACCGGCTGTGGGGTAAGGATTTGACCTCAGGCCTTACCAACGTCGAGTGGTCGCCCGACGCGAACTACATCCTGTTTGTGACGTCGGACGACGAGGTCCAGATGTACGACCGCGACGGGACGCACGTCAAGGCACTCGGTCTCAAAGGGCGCGAGGGAAACAAGGAGGAGAAGCAAGGGTTGGACGACTGGATCGTAGTGGGCGTGCACTGGTACGACGGAATGGAAGGGTACGCCGACCCCGCAGCGCCGACGCTCGCGATCGCGTTCCGCGGCGGTGCGGTCCAGTTGATGCGGAACGCAGACGACGTCGATCCGCTCATGCTGTCGACCGACCTGCTCAGGCTGCGACAATGCAAGTGGAATACCAAGGGGACGGTCCTCGTGGTCGGGGGGTCGTTGCAAGGCCAGCAGGACCGCGAGGTTTCGATGGTCCACTTCTATTCGCCGTACGGGACCAAGCTACGATCGATGCGGGTTCCCGGCGGCGCGATCAACGGGCTCTCGTGGGAAGGCGGCGGCCTTCGTATAGCGCTCGCCGTCGACTCGTATATTTACTTTGCCAACATTCGGCCGGACTTCAAATGGGGCTACTTCGCCAACACCCTCGTGGTCGCGTACGCTCTGCCCGAGCGAAGCGGCACGGCCGTCGTGTTTTGGAATTTTAAGTCCAACGAAAAAATCAAGAAGCGCGCCAACGGGCTGCGCGGGATCCAAGCCGCCGGTGACTACTGCATTCTCGTGTGCTCGGAGACTCTCCCGACGGGCGAGACGACGTACCGCATCTCGCTCCGCAACGCGATTGGCGCGACCGTCGAGTCGCGCGCCGTCGAGATCGAGCCGTTGTTCGTCGCGATGACGCCGAGCTTCGCGATCGTCGCGAATGACCGCTTCTTGTATGTGTGGCAGTTCGCGCGAAACAACATTAAAAAATTTTCGAGCAAGCTCGAGAGCGACGAGAGCGTCTCGGATTTGATATCGCTGCGCCAGTCGACCGGCCGCGAGCGCGTGCTCGACGTCGAGACCGACAACACCGTGCAAGTCGACGTCTTTAAGATGCCCGAAGCAGTTTTGGATTTCGCCGACAAAATCATGGGCGTCTGTGCGTCAGAGAGAATGGTGCTGGTGGCGCGCGCCTCGGGTTTGATCTGCCAGTACACGCTCCCGCACCTCGTCCCCGAATGTCGACACCAGTCGTCGTTCATCCCGTGGAAGATGGCTATAAATTGCGACAACACCAAACTCGCTCTCGTCGATACAAACGGCGGCCTCGGTATCATGGACTTTAGCGATTCTGCGACCGCCACCAACGATCGCCCTTTCTTAACGACTCGCGGCGATTCCTCGTCGATGATGACGGCGAAACCCGGGAAGATGCTCGAGTTCGAGCGCAAGGACACGTGGGACGTGGCTTGGGCTGCCGACGACCCGAACATGTTCGCTGCGATGGAAAAGACGAGGCTCTACATATACAGCAACCTCGATCCCGAGGAACCCGTGGTGTGCCCGGGATACCTCGCGTCGTTCGCCAACCTCAAGGTGACGTCGCTAGTCGTCGAGGACGTCGTCGACAATCCCGAGAAGGCGACGCCCGCCGTGGTAATCGTCAACGAGGCGAGAGTACTCCGGACACTCCGGGAGCACCTACAATCGGCTGGATGCGCCGAGGCCTACGCGTGGGTCGAGGAACGACCACACCCGCACTTGTGGCGGTGCCTCGCCGAGGCCGCGCTCGAGGCGCTCGATCTCGCCTTCGCCGATAAGGCGTTCGTGCGCTGCAACGACTACCAGGGCATCCAGTTTGTTAAAAGGCTTCGCGGGCTGTCGGACCGCATGAAGCAGCGCGCCGAGGTGGCCTCGTACTTTGGGCGCTTCGACGAGGCCGACCAATTATACCAGGACATCGACCGCGAGGACCTCGCCGTCCAACTCCGAAGCAGATTGGGCGACTGGGGTCGCGTTGCTCAGCTTATCAAGAGCGGGGCGGGCGACGACCAACAACTCAACAACGCGTGGTGTCGGTTGGGCGACCAGCACGCGCTCATGTCGCGATGGGACAAGGCGCGGGAGTTCTACGAGCTCTCCAAGGACTCGGACAAGATGGCCGAGTGCTACTACCGTCTCGGGGACTTCCAGGCACTCGTCGAGCTCCTTTCGACGATACCCGAGGGCCATCGGAGCCTAGCCGAAATCGGGCGCAAATTCGAGTCGGTTGGGCTCCACGCCCCGGCCGTCGACGCGTACCTCAAGTGCGGAAAGAGCAAGATGGCCGTCGATTGCTGCATTCGTTTGAACCAGTGGGAGCGCGCAATGGAAATCGCGGAACAGTACGGCTTCCAGCAAATCGAGGGATTGTTGTTGAAAACCTCGACGCAGCTCTTGCAAGCCAAAAAACAGTTCCTTGCGATCGAGTTGTATCGGAGGGCGAACAGGCCGACCGAAGCGGCGAAACTTCTCGCGAAAATCGCCGAGGACGTCGGGATCAAGGGATGCAACCCCGTGCGCGCCAAGAAACTCCACGTCCTCGCAGCGCTCGAAGTCGAGCGGTACCGCAAAAAGACGCTCGACCTCACGATGACGCGCGCCCCCGGCACCGACATCGCGCACACGACGGCCGCGACGCTCGAAACGCTCATGACGCACGACCAGGAGTCGGGCATGTCGGGGGCCAAGGTTCTCGACAACGCCTGGCGCGGCGCGGCGGCCTACCACTACTACCTCCTTTCGCACAGGCAGCTCTACGCGGGCGACTACCACGCGGCCAAACTTAGCGGCATACGACTCGCCGAGTACGAGGACATCATTCCAAAACGCGACATCTACTCGCTGGTCGCGATCGCTGCGCTTCACGCGCAAGACTGGAACGTCTGCTCGCGTGCCTTTATGAAGCTCGAGACCCTCGACGGCATCTCCAAAGAGGACCAGGAAAAGTACGAGGACCTCGCCATAAAGATCTTCACCGAGCACCCGCCGAACAGGAAGAAAAAGAATCTCCCCGAATGCTACAGCGAATGCTTTGAAATGGGTACGCCCTACGCCGCGTGTACGATGACAGGTCAGGCTGTCATGGACAGCAGGACACTCATGTGTAGGACGTGCCGCCACCACGCGATAGAAGTCGAGCTCCGCGGCGCAACCTTTTGCCCGCTCTGCCACTCTCCCTACCCACCTCACGTCCTTTCGCTCTAGATGGTCGACCATCATCATGCATCATCCTCAGGGGCCCTTATTACTACTAGATTCTTTCTTATGTTCTTTCGTCGTAGGTACGTCGTTCTTCTTTGTTGTTGTTGTGCCACACAACGCGTCCCCCGTCGTCGTCGCGCGACGACAGGGGCAACGTTACCCAACCACGCCGTGCTTCGGCACCATCTCTCATAGAATAGCGGCATACCAGCGGAGCCAGAGCTTGGGGGTTTTGCCGAGGACCGGGTTGTGGAGGTAGTTAGGGTCCGAAATGGGTCGTTTGAGCACGGCGCGATTCGGGGGCGCTTGGTCCACCGAGATCGTGGCGCGATGGTCGCCGTCGCTTCCCGTCCAGAGAAGTGCGATGGAGAGCCGCCAGTAGTAGCACCACTGGTCTACGAGATCGACGAGCGTCGCCGGGCCTCCGTCGACCACCACGCGAACGAGGCCGGTATCGGGGCCGACGTAGGTGACGAGGGCGAGGGCGCGGCCGACGAAGGCGCATTCGAGGGCGTCGCCGGGATAGAGCCAGAGCCACTCGGCTTGCTCGCCGGTCACGGGGCAGCGGTCGGCGACGGCGCGGTGCGCGACCACGGGACCACGAGAAAGGCGGTCGGCGTCGAAGCGCCGCGCGCCGTTCGTCCGCCAAAACCTCGCGTCGAGAGGCTCGGGAATTTTCGGGGTCGCGGACTTGATCCTTAGGAGGCGGTCGAAGCAGTCAGCCACGAGAGAAGCCGCGAGCGCCGCGCCGGCCCTGCGACACGATCACACGATACAGCTCAAAGCGCACTCGGTGTGGTGGCAGTCGTCGCGGAAGTAACGGTCCCTTTCGCTCGGCTCGATTGCGGCGAAGCTCGGCACGAGGTTCACGAGAGCCGCTCCGTAGGCCCGAGCGACGCTCGCGTGGACGTCGACGACGCGCCGGTGGTAGACCGCCGCCGCCGCGGCGGGATCGTCGGAATCCACCCACGCGCGCGTCCCCGAGCGGCGGTGCGTGGCGAGGTCGTCGCGCAAGAACATCTCGACGAATACGATAATAGTCTCGGGGAGGGCGTCGCGGACGGCGCGGACGATACCCTCGAGCGCTCGCCCCACGGCCCTTTCCTTCTCGAGGTCGCCCGCCGCCTCGAGGATCGTATCGCCGTCGTTGATGGCGACCTCGATAAACACGAGGTCCGGCGCCGACGCCACGACCCAGTCGCGCGCCGCAAACGCGAGCAACGTCGAGCCCGCGTTGCCGCAGAACGCGTTGACGGCGCGCACCGACCGCCCCAGCCGGCCCTCGAGCCACGCGTGGAACCGCGGCCGCCACCCGGCCTTCTGCTCCGTGATCGACCCCCCCAAGTAGCACGCCGACCCGATAAGACGATCCGCGCCGCATCGCCTGGTCGCGAGAGCGGGTCACGACGACAACGCTCCCTCGTCGCTCGCAACGCACAGCCCAAGAAGCTCGTCGTGGACTGACGGGACTCGCACGACGAAGAGGTCGGTCGCCTCGACGTCGCCGGTCACCACCTCGTCTCCTCGAGCGTCCAAACTCAAGGCGACCTGCCCTGCCTCGCACACCCAAGAATCTCGCGCCCGAGGATACTTGGTCGCGTACGACTTGGCAAAGGCCCGCGCCAGGCGCCCGGCCGACAGGGGCTTATCGTCGCGAGGGCGCACGCTCAGCGACAGCGGCTCGGTGCCTTGGTAGTGCATTCGTACGACGCCCACCACCATTTTCTTCTTCTTCTTTTCCCCTCCCGTGCACGCGGTATGTTGAGAAGGCTGTCGCGGCGTCGTTTTGGGTCGCAGGTGCCTTGGTCGGAAACTCGCGACCCCAAGGCGTGGGGGAGTTTGCTTCCCTCGTCCAAAGCGACGGCAGACCTCACGACGCTCGAGACGCGTCTCGCGCAGCGCGGGGTCAAGTATTGCCTACCCGCCTTTGTCGACATGCACGGCGTGCCCAAGACCAAGCTCGTGCCGGTGGACCACGTCCGGTCGATGTGCGAGGGGTCGGAGCTTTTTACGGGCGCTGCGCTCGACGGCGTGCCGCAGGAGGTCTCCGACAACGAAGTGTGCGCGGTCGGCGACGCCGCGCTCGGCGGGTTCCCGCTGCCGTACCGGCGCGACGTCGCTTGGTTCCCCGCCTCGCTCTGGCTGGACGGGAAGCCCTTCGAGGCGTGCTCGCGCAACATCTACGCTCGCGTCGCGCAGCGCGCGAAGGACCGAGGTTACCTCATGAAACTGGGCATCGAGGCCGAGTTCTTCGTCTTCCAGGACGACGAGTCCAAGGGTCAGCTCGTCCCCGTCTCGCCCCTCCCGCCTCTCGCTAAGCCGTGCTATGATGCAGGCATGACCCCCTTTTCTTCGCTCCCTGACCTCGAGAAGCCCGCGTATGACGTAGGCGAGTGTTGTAAGGACCGACGACCCTCGACCTTCGCGCAGTTCGACTCCTCGATAACCTACCGTGGCTCGACGACCTCGTCGACGCGATGCAGGAGCTCGAGTGGGGGGTCTATTCGTTCGACCACGAGGACGGCGTCGGCCAGGTCGAGATCGACTTCTCCTTCTGCGAGGCCGGCGAGATGGCGGATCGTTTCGTTCTCCTCCGCACTATGGCCAACGCCGTCGCGCGCAAGTGAGTCGGTAACATGATTTCTGTCTTTCTTCCTTTCTTTCTTTTTTGCTTTCGCGTGATGACGCGAAGCCCCCGAGGCACGGCGCCTACGCGACCTGGATGCCCAAGCCCATGTCCGACCGCACCGGAAGCGGGGCGCACCTGAACGTGAGCCTTCACGAATTCGATTCCGAGAAGAACGCGTTCAAGGACGAGCGAGACGCGCTCGGCCTCACGAAGCTCGCCTACGCCTTTTGCGCCGGGCTCCTCGAACACCTCCCCGCGATCACAGCCGTCGCGTGCCCGACGGTCAATTCCTACAAACGCTTGGTCAAGCAGGGGTCGATGTCCGGCTTTACGTGGGCGCCTCTTTTTGTCACCTACGGCGACAACAATCGCACCAACTCGATTCGCGTCCCCGCGCCCGGCCGACTCGAGCTCCGCCTCGCCGATCCCTCGTACAACCCCTACCTTGTCAGCGCCCTCGTCCTCGCCGCGGGCCTCGATGGTATCGAGAAGAATCTCCATCCCGGCCCCCCGATTTCCGAGAACCTCTACGTAAAGTCGCAGGCCGACCTCGACGCCGCTGGTATCAAACGACTTCCGAGGACCCTCGGCGAGGCGGTCGAGGCTTTTGCCTCGGACGACCTCGCGCGCACCACCTTCGGCCCTGCGATGCACGACGCCTTCGTCGACTTCAAGCGCAACGAGTGGCTCGATTATCTCAACCACGTCTCTGACTGGGAGAAGGCGCGCTATCTCCGCATGTTCGTCTGATAATAATGGGTGTCGCTATGACATCCTTTTGTGTTCATTCATTCGTTTACCGCAACGACGCCTTCGAAGACGCGTCCTGTCGATACATCATCCCAAAAATTCCCAATAATAATATTTTTTCTGGACAAAAAGCAGAAAGCTCCATCATCACCCTAGACGCGGTTGGTTCTTCGGAGTGTTCGGCGCAAAGCTCCAACGTTCCCAGTCGAAGAATCATGGACCCGCGGTCTGGGTACCGTCCCCGGTTCGTGTCGCTCGACGTGGTCCGTGGATTCGCGGTGCTGCTGATGATCTTGGTGGACCTCGGCGGGTCGGCTTATTCGCAAATAAACCTTTCGCCTTGGGATGGGCTGACCATCGCGGACGTGGTGGCGCCGTTTTTTCTGTTCATGGTTGGCATGTCGATCCCGCTTGCGAAGAGGTCGCCGAAGAAGGTCGCAATGCGGACGCTGGCGCTGTTCGCGCTCGGTTTGCTCTTGCAAGGGGGTGGGTTCCCCGACGACGAGACGTACGAGTGGGGCTACGACCTCCGGCGACTCCGCGTCTGCGGAATCCTACAGCGCATCGCCTTTTGCTATGTGGTTGTCGCGGGCGTGTCGTTCGTCAAGGCAGCCGACGCGGCGCTCGTTGGCACTGCGGTGGCGGCGCAGGTCGCGTGGTTTGTCGGTTCCTACGAGACCCGCGCCGAGTCGTTTCGATTGATCGGCGGCGGCAGCGTCGCGTGCGGCGGGATCCGGGGTGCGATGGGCCCGCGCTGCAACGCGGCGGGGGTCTACGACCGCAAGCTGTTCGGCATTCGGCATTTGGCCCCGGGCGGCGACTACGAAAGACTTGCCGCGTGCTCGGAGTGCGCGCCGGCGAAATGTCCCCGGGACGATGCCCCCGCGTGGTGCCGGGGCGGCCACCTCGATCCCGAGGGCGCGCTCGCGAGTCTCGGGGCCCTTGTGACCACCGTTCTCGGCGCGCTCGCTTCGCGGGCGCTCCAGCGCGCGAGGAGCCGCGGCTTCGAGGTGTTTGGAGAACCTCTCGTCGTGCCGCAGATCGGCCTCCCGCCCAAGGTGCGCGTCGAGCTCGTCGTCGCCTGGTTCGGCGCCGCAGCCGTCCTCGCTATCGTCGCGGGCTGTCTGTTCGCCGCGGGAATGCCGATTAACAAGCAGCTGTGGACGCCCGCGTACGCGGCGCTCGCCGCGGCCCTGTGCCTCGGCGCGCTCGCGGTCGTTTTTCTCTCTACCGCCGACCTCGACGTGCGAGCGCCCCCCCGACGCAGTGCCGTCGTCGCACGACTGATCTTCGAGCCCTTTCGGCGCGTCGGTAGGAACGCTCTCCTATTGTTCGTGTTGGGCAAGGCGCGCGTCTTCGACGTCGTCCTCGACGCGGCCTACCTCACCACGCAAAACGGCGGTAAGTTGAACCTCGTCACGGCCGCGCGCAAAAACCTCTTCCGGAAGCACATCCACGGCTCCACAACAGCCAACGACCATGCGGCGGCCGACCTCTGCTTTGCCATCGCCGCCGTCCTGTTCTGGGCCGTCGTGGCCTGGCTCCTGGACGCCTACCGATGGTACTGGGTCATCTAGGGTTTTTCTTTTTAGATTCTTTAGTTCGACAGAACAATGTCGACTTTGTTGTTGTGTCATTCCTCCTCCTCCTGGGCACCATCCATCCTTGCGTCCCTCCTCGCGCGCTACGGGCTCCCTCCACAGCATCCTCGGTGCGCCCGGCGGCGGCATAATCCGAGTGGGTCAAGCAGCAAATATTCCCGAAGTCAATCGGTCGGTCGGTCGTCTTCGGTGAGGCTGTCGACCCCGAGCTCTGGTCGTCGGTAAGTTCCATCGCCTCGGGGAATTCAAAGACGACGAAGCCTAGCGTGATTTTCCGAGTCGACGTTCGCCGTTTCAAGCTAAATCCTCGAGTCGGTCGTGGTCGGCGGTGTCGACAGTTTTTCCCCCGGAGCTCGTTGTTTAATTGCTCTAAGGTCTCGAGCGTCGACGAGCTCGTCGTCGGTCTTCTCCTCGATCCGATCCATACTCTTTTTTCGCCACGCGCCGCGCACAATTTATTTCTTCCTTCCTCGAGCAACTCGACGCCTTTTTCTGGGACTCTTCGACGTCCTTTTACTTCCAAAAGTCGACGTTGGGCACCCGGTCGGGATCATCAGTCATCTGGGGAGAGGCGATAACGGCGGCGGCGGCGGCGGCGATGGCTTTGACCCTCTCGCTTTGGTCGGCCTCCTCTCCCGTCATGCTGCAGCACCGGTCCGACCGCTGTCGAACTCGTCCCACGGCTTCCGCAACGACGTGCGCGCCTCCCTCGTCGAGCGGCGCCTTGGTCTCCTCGTACGCACATGCTCGAGAATGATAATAATAACTCGTGCTATTCTCGAATAATCCTTTCCTATTAAGGGTAAATATTACATGCATTACGAGAGGCGGCTCGACGTGGTGCTGCCGATCACGCGGAGTCGCGATGGCGTCTGGGAGCAGCGCGCCGTGTACTCGCAGCCCGATCTCCACGAGGAGCTGATCCTGGACGTCGACGGACCGTTCGCGTCGATTGCTTCGGCGAGCGTGGAGGTTGTGCGAGTCGTGGTGTGCGGCGACCGGAACGCGGGTAAGTCGACGCTCCTGCACGCGTTGGTCAACCCGCACGACCGCGACTGGCTTCGGTTGACCTCGGTGCTCCCGGTGCTCGCGGGGGTTTTCGTGAACGCGCGGTTCGGTCCGGCGGGGTCGTTTTTGCCGCGTTTGACCCCTCCCAGAGACGAGCTGCCGTACCTCGACACGGACGTCGCGCGCACCACGCTTTTGCTAACGCGCGAGGACTTTGCTTATTTCGCCGACGAGTTCTCGCTGGGGCTCCGCCCCAGTACCGACTACGTCGCCCTCGAGCTCGTGGAGATAGGGGGGGACCACCTCGACGCGATGATGACGTCGAGCGAATCTAGGCCGCCTCTGCTCGCGGCGACCCTCGAGCGGTCGATCGAACTGGTGCGCGGGGTGTCGCGATTCGCGTATTTTGTCAATTGCGAGTCGCTTCTGCGCGACGGCGGCGCGATCGACCCATCCGAGTGGAAGCGCCTCTGCGCGCGCCTCGACTGGCTGCGAAGCGCGTCTCGCGACTTCGAGTCGACGACGGTCTTCGCTTCGCGGCTCCCGGGAGGCGCCGATCCACCGATGACCGATGACGATCGCGCGATCTTTGAGGCCATCGAGCGCGACGACGCCGGCACGCCGCTGACGTGCCGTCTCGCGACGCTTCTGGCGCCGCGCGGCGTCGTCGACGCGCGACCCGCGCGACACGTTTTCGAGTCGCACTCGACGGCCTCGGCCGTTAACGTCCCCGGCCTCGCATCGGTCCTCGTCGCGCTTCTGAGACGCCACCGATCCCCGTCCTCCATATCGCTCGTGGACCAGCGCCTCTTCGCGTGCGCCGCGGCGGCGACGTCGCGCGTCGAAGACGGCGAGTTCGCGCCGTGGATCGATTCGGAACGCTTCGCGCGCGATGGACCCGCCGGCTGCTGCGCCGCACACATCGCTCTCGCTGGCTTCGCCGAGGCCGCCCGCGCCCTTTGCAACCGCGGCGCTCTGATCGAACACGCCCGCGACTGCCACGCCGCAATCGTCGTCGAGTGCGACGGCTTCCTCCTCGCGCCGGAAGCGCTCGGCCTCCGCCGCGAGGAGGAACCGCCCGCGTCGTTGACGCCCCTCCCAGCGGACAGCGTCGTTATTTTCAAGGGACCCACCGCAACACGTCCGGACGACGCTCCTTTTGCCGTCCGCGCTCCCCTCTTCCCCCCGCTCCGCCGCCTCCTCGCGCGATGCGTCCAACACCGACTCCTCTTCTCCGACGACGGCGGCGCCCTCCCGGAAGCCCTCGCCGACGACCTCCGAGCAACAACTCTCCAGCTCGATAGAGCGCTCTCGGAAGCGCTCTCCGCCCTCTCTGCCGACGCGCTCTCCGCGCATCGCCTCCTCTGGCTCGCGGAGGACCGACTCCTCGTCGACCGCATCGCTTCGCCGCGAAAAAGCGAGAGGCGCCGCGTCCGCGTCGCGCTCCCTCGTCTGCCAGACACCGCACGCGCGGCCCTCGCCGCATTGGACGCGCAACGCCAAAAGCGACGTCACGACCTCGCTCCTCCTGGCTACCCGACGACGACGGATGTTGACGTCCTTTTTTTTTTTACTGTTGCGGCGTCGTCTTCTTTGTGAACTTGCACCTGCAGGCAAAAAAGGACGACGCAGTGGCAAGACCCCGCGCGAAGTAGATTACCAAACAGCCTCTTTCGGCCATTGCGCCGCGCGGCGACGGCGACGGCGACGGCGACGACGACTCGCAGCGGGGACGTGGGCGTGGAAAGTGGCTGCGCGAACTTCACCGGCCCAAGTGCGCCGCATCCACCGCGAGTGGGTTTGGGATCGCCAACGCCCTGGGCCGGGCGCGCTGTGCCCTCTCAGCCGTGTTGCCGCGTCGGTCAGCTCCACCCTTTGACGGCCCAACAGGACGTTCGCACAATAATCCTCTGGCGCCAGCCGTCCGCCCCCAAAAATGAATGACATAAGCAGAATTAAAAACCCTCATTCCTATTCTTTCTGTTCTCCTCCTTGAACTTTGAGGCGGCGCGCGTGATGCGCGTCTGATGGTGGTGGCCTTTGCGCTTTCGGCGCTGTGGACACGATCCTTTCGCAGCAGCAAAGCGGTTTCGTTGGGTCGAAGCATGGGAGGAGAAGATGAAGAAGTGCGCCTCAGGTACGATCGACCCTTGGGGTCGTCGTCGCGTCCCGAGTTTTGTGTCTTGGCGTACGGCGATAGTCTGACGGCGGGGTACCATGCCGGCGGATTTCGATTTTCGCCGTACGCGAGGAGTCTCGAGACGTCACAGCTGCTCTGCGACCATCTCGGTCTTTCGGGTTGGACGGCGACTCAAATGGTGATGGCGGGATCGTTGGCTTCGACGCTCTCTGGCGCGGCCGATGGCGCCTTTCGGTACGACCTCGCAATCATCATGGCCGGGACCAACGACTTGGGATCGGGTGACGGCGAGGCCATCGCGCGCCAGGTCTGGAAATTGCATCGGAGTGCGCACGAACTCGGCGTTCGGACGCTCGGCGTCGGCGTACCGGGATCGTTTGCCCAGCAACGCCTCGAATATGTACGCACCTGCGCCGAGACCTTCAACCGCAGCCTCGAAGGGCTGTGCGCGAACGAGCCTCTCGCATCCTACGTCGCGTGTCCGGTCGAGTTCTCCGAGACGAGCAGATTCTGGGAGGCAGACGGGCTCCACATGTCGCGTGCGGGCTATGAGGCGCTCGGGAGAGCCCTACGACCGCACGTTCTCGCGACCCTGCGGTCATGAAGAAGAACAAACAGGGGAAAGTCCTTCTTTCCTCTTGTTGTTCTCGGGAGGACCGAGCTTTACGTCGTCGTCGTCGTCGTCGTCGTCGTAGAGATCGTGAGCCGCTGGTCCGTCTCTACTGCCGATCCGATCATCGGCCACCGAACGGACACTGTTATTTATTTATTTATTTATTTATTTATTTATTTATTTATTTATTTATTTATTTATTTATTTGTTTATTTATTTATTTTTATTTATCCTAACTACTAATCGACAGATGTTTGTCTGTCTGTTTGTTTGTTTGTTTGTTTGTTTGTTTGTCCCTCGATTTAGGGTAAGGATCAGGTAGGCGCGAGAGTAAGGATCAGGTAGGCGCGAGAGCCAGACAGTGATCCTCCAAGCCGTCTACGGCGACCTCGCAGACTATTTCCACGACCCGCGGCGGCTCTTTCAGCGCGCCATTCTCACGCCCCGTCGAAACGATGTTGTCGATGCTGACAACGCGCGCATGACCGCGGCCCTTTTTTCCCCGGAGACGAGGCGTCGGAGTTCTTTTCGGCCGACTAGGTTGGGTCGGAAGACGACGCCTCGCTCTTTACAGTAGAGTTTTCAACTCCCTGACAACCAACGGCATGCTGACTTTGATCGCGAGCTTAAAGTCTTCGCAACCTCGACCCGTCGCACGGCCACTGCAACGGTACCAGATACATGATCGATCGTGTCGTTGTCACCGAGGCTCCTCCAACCTGTATCCCGTAAGGCCCGCCGACGCCAAACGATCACCAAGAGCCAGGGCCAGACGCCCCGCGAGGTCGGCGTCCTCTTGGCGAAGCCCGTCTTCTGCCACGTCCAGCTCTACGTGGCTCTCTGTCGATCGGCAACCCCGAGGATATCCTCTTCTGAGTCGACGACTCCACCCTACCCCACACGTGCTGCGCAATACCGATAAGCCCCCTCCCGGCGTCTACACGCGCACTGTAGGTGAACTTACTGGGACCAGGTGAACTTACTGGGGTTTGAGATTGGGACTAGGTGAACTTAGTGACCAGGTGAACTTACTGGGACCAAGTGAACTTACTGGGGTTTTTAGAGTGAACGCAAAGGCTAGCGGCGTGTACGGATCAAAGCAGCTTAGATTGGCGGAGGTGAGAGCGACGAGCTCGAAGGAGAGTGGGGTGAGTGGATGTGAGCACGAGTGGGCTTACGCCGAACTTACTGGGGTTAGAGATTGGGACTAGGTGAACTTACTGGGACCAGGTGAACTTACTGGGGTTAGAGATTGGGACCAGGTGAACTTACTGGCGAACTTACTGGCCTGCACTTGTCCTAACTACTAATCGACAGATGTTTGTCTGTCTGTTTGTTTGTTTGTCTGTCTCTCTGTTTGTCCCTCGATTTAGGGTAAGGATCAGGTAGGCGCGAGAGTAAGGATCAGGTAGGCGCGAGAGCCAGACAGTGATCCTCCAAGCCGTCTACGGCGACCTCGCAGACTATTTCCACGACCCGCGGCGGCTCTTTCAGCGCGCCATTCTCACGCCCCGTCGAAACGATGTTGTCGATGCTGACAACGCGCGCATGACCGCGGCCTTTTTTTTTCCCGAAGACGAGGCGTCGGAGTTCTTTTCGGCTGACTAGGCTGGGTCGGAAGACGACGCCTCGCTCTTTATAGTCGAGTTTTCAACTCCCTGACAACCAACGGCATGCTGACTTTGATCGCGAGCTTAAAGTCTTCGCAACCTCGACCCGTCGCACGGCCACTGCAACGGTACCAGATACATGATCGATAGTGTCGTTGTCACCGAGGCTCCTCCAACCTGTATCCCGTAAGGCCCGCCGACGCCAAACGATCACCAAGAGCCAGGGCCAGACGCCCCGCGAGGTCGGCGTCCTCTTGGCGAAGCCCGTCTTCTGCCACGTCCAGCTCTACGTGGCTCTCTGTCGATCGGCAACCCCGAGGATATCCTCTTCTGAGTCGACGACTCCACCCTACCCCACACGTGCTGCGCAATACCGATAAGCCCCCTCCCGGCGTCTACACGCGCACTGTAGGTGAACTTACTGGGACCAGGTGAACTTACTGGGGTTTGAGATTGGGACTAGGTGAACTGAGTGACCAGGTGAAACTGGGACCAGGTGAACATACTGGGGTTTTAGAGTAAAGGGTTTTTAGAGTAAACTCAAAGGTTGGCGGCGCGTGCGGATCAAAGCAGCTTAGATTGGCGGAGGCGAGAGCGACGAGCTCAAAGGAGTTGGTGTGAGCTAGGTGAACTTACTGACCAGGTGAACTTAACAGAAACAGGTGAACTTAGTAGGGTTAGAGATTGGGAGTAGGTGAACTTACTGGCCTGCACTTGTTTATCCTAACTACTAATCGACAGATGTTTGTCTGTCTGTCTGTCTGTTTGTCTGTCTGTTTGTCCCTCGATTTAGGGTAAGGATCAGGTAGGCGCGAGAGTAAGGATCAGGTAGGCGCGAGAGCCAGACAGTGATCCTCCAAGCCGTCTACGGCGACCTCGCAGACTATTTCCACGACCCGCGGCGGCTCTTTCAGCGCGCCATTCTCACGCCCCGTCGAAACGATGTTGTCGATGCTGACAACGCGCGCATGACCGCGGCCTTTTTCCCGGAGACGAGGCGTCGGAGTTCTTTTCGGCTGACTAGGCTGGGTCGGAAGACGACGCCTCGCTCTTTATAGTCGAGTTTTCAACTCCCTGACAACCAACGGCATGCTGACTTTGATCGCGAGCTTAAAGTCTTCGCAACCTCGACCCGTCGCACGGCCACTGCAACGGTACCAGATACATGATCGATCGTGTCGTTGTCACCGAGGCTCCTCCAACCTGTATCCCGTAAGGCCCGCCGACGCCAAACGATCACCAAGAGCCAGGGCCAGACGCCCCGCGAGGTCGGCGTCCTCTTCCCAAGCCCGTCTTCTGCCACGTCCAGCTCTACGTGGCTCTCTGTCGATCGGCAACCCCGAGGATATCCTCTTCTGAGTCGACGACTCCACCCTACCCCACACGTGCTGCGCAATACCGATAAGCCCCCTCCCGGCGTCTACACGCGCACTGTAGGTGAACTTACTGGGACCAGGTGAACTTACTGGGGTTTGAGATTGGGACTAGGTGAACTGAGTGACCAGGTGAAACTGGGACCAGGTGAACATACTGGGGTTTTTAGTAAAGGGTATTTAGAGTAAACTCAAAGGTTGGCGGCGCGTGCGGATCAAAGCAGCTTAGATTGGCGGAGGCGAGAGCGACGAGCTCAAAGGAGTTGGTGTGAGCTGGGTGAACTTACTGGCCAGGTGAACTTATATGAAACTTACTGGGACCAGGTGAACTTACTGGGGTTAGAGATTGGGACTAGGTGAACTTACTGGCCTGCACTTGTCCTAACTACTAATCGACAGATGTTTGTCTGTCTGTCTGTCTGTCTGTCCCTCGATTTAGGGTAAGGATCAGGTAGGCGCGAGAGTAAGGATCAGGTAGGCGCGAGAGCCAGACAGTGATCCTCCAAGCCGTCTACGGCGACCTCGCAGACTATTTCCACGACCCGCGGCGGCTCTTTCAGCGCGCCATTCTCACGCCCCGTCGAAACGATGTTGTCGATGCTGACAACGCGCGCATGACCGCGGCCTTTCCCGGAGACGAGGCGTCGGAGTTCTTTTCGGCTGACTAGGCTGGGTCGGAAGACGACGCCTCGCTCTTTACAGTAGAGTTTTCAACTCCCTGACAACCAACGGCATGCTGACTTTGATCGCGAGCTTAAAGTCTTCGCAACCTCGACCCGTCGCACGGCCACTGCAACGGTACCAGATACATGATCGATCGTGTCGTTGTCACCGAGGCTCCTCCAACCTGTATCGCTTAAGGCCCGCCTACGCCAAACGATCACCAAGAGCCAGGGTCAGACGCCCCGCGAGGTCGGCGTCCTCTTTCCCAAGCCCGTCTTCTGCCACGTCCAGCTCTACGTGGCTCTCTGTCGATCGGCATCCCCTAGGAGATATACTCATCTGGGTCGACGACTCCACCCTACCCCACACGTGCTGCGCAATACCGATAAGCCCCCTCCCGGCGTCTACACGCGCACTGTAGGTGGACTTACTGGGACCACGTGAACTTACTGGGGTGTGAGATTGGGACTAGGTGAACTGAGTGACCAAGTGAAACTGGGACCAGGTGAACATACTGGGGTTTTTAGAGTAAAGGGTTTTTAGAGTAAACTCAAAGGTTGGCGGCGCGTGCGGATCAAAGCAGCTTAGATTGGCGGAGGCGAGAGCGGCGAGCTCAAAGGAGTTGGTGTGAGCTAGGTGAACTTACTGACCAGGTGAACTTATATGAAACTTACTGGGACCAGGTGAACTTACTGGGGTTAGAGATTGGGACTAGGTGAACTTACTGGCCTGCACTTGTTTATATATAATCGCACGAGGCACAGAGGAGGCGGCGGTGCGGAGGACGAGGGGTGCGCATTTATTTGGTTTCTGCAACAAATTTTGAGGAGGAGAATCCGTCCATCCGTCCTTCCGTCCGTCCGTCCGTACACGTTCTTGTTCTTGCGTCCGAAGCGCAACGCGCTTGATGAAGCAAGGCAAGGCAAGTCTCAAGTCTAGGAGGCTACGCAAGGCACGCGGGGTTGTCTGTCAGGGTAGAAAGGCAACAAGAGAGGGTGCGTGGAAGGCACGAGGAGGCGTGCGTTGGTTCAGAAGGTGTTGCCGAGGGCGTCGAAGATAGTGGGGCGCTTGTTTGGGCGGGTCTTGAAGTAGGTGTCGACTGCGTCCTTGAGGTCCGCGTGTAGGACAACATCCCGCTCGGCGCGGACGGCGCGGATGGCGGCCTCGTTGATGATGGCGGCGAGGTCGGCGCCGACAAGGCCCGGGGTGATGGCAGCGATGGAGAGGAGGTCGACGGAGGAATCGAGTTTGAGCTTCCGGGCGTGTATCGCGAGGATCTGCTGGCGTCCTAAGAGATCTGGGGGTGGGACCTGGACAATGCGGTCGAAGCGGCCGGGTCGGACGAGGGCCTGGTCCAAGACCGAGAGGCGGTTGGTGGCGGCGAGGACGACGATGCCGCGGTTCTGCTCGACGCCATCCATCGCGGCGAGGAGTTGGTTGAGCGTTTGTTCAGACTCGTCGTTCCAGCCAGAGATGCCCGGAACGTCGCGACGGGCCTTGCCGAGGGCGTCGAGCTCGTCGATAAAGAGGATGCAAGGTGCGAGCTTGGAGGCCCGCGCGAAAAGCTGGCGGACGCGCGCGGCGCCGCGGCCGGCGAATATTTCGATGAAGTCGCTGCCCGAGCAGTAGAGGAAAGGGACTTTAGCCTCGGTAGCGAGGGCGCGCGCGAGCATCGTCTTGCCCGTGCCCGGGGGTCCGACGAGGAGGACGCCCTTGGGTGCCCTCGCACCGGCCATGGAGTACTTTTTCGAGCTCGAAACGAGGTCGCGCAGTTCTTCGACTTCTCGGCGAGCTTCGCCGATGCCGGCGATCATGTCGAAGGTGACGGCGTCGGGGTCGCTCTTGGCGCGCGCTCCCATCTTGGCGCGGCGGCTCACGTTTCCGACGCCCCCCCGGAACATTTGGCGCGCCGCGCCGCTCAGGACGGCGAGGTACGTCAGAAGGACGATCCACGAGACCACCTGGAGCGCCGAGGCGCCGGCCTTTGGGGCCGCACGGACCGTCGCCCCCGCCTTGAGCATCATGTCGAGAACATCGCTCGCGATCGGGACGGGCACCGCGAAGAACCTCGATCCGTCGGAACGCACGAAGTCGTACCTCGACGCCGAGACGACCACCTCGCTGACGCCGTTCTCGTCCCTGAGCGCTTGGAGGAACGAACTCCACGCGACCTCCGACGCGGGGGCTGCCTCGAGGCTCTGAGCCACTATTTCCGGGGACGGGTTCCCGGTCACCTTGGTTTTTGCGGCGTACAACAGCAGGCACACGCCCAGGATGACCGTCGTTCGCGCCACCCGCCACCACCGCGACGATCCCTGTTTCTTCGCGTCCGACACCGACTCGCGAAGCCGCGCGAGACACATCGCCCACAACGCGAGCGTCCGCCGCCGGAGCGCCTTGAATCGCGACTCCTCCTTCTCCTTCTCGGTGGCAGTTGAGGCGGCGGAGACTTTCGGGGTGGTCCCGCGGTTCTTCTTGGCGAAGCAACTCACGACCAGAGGCCGTCGTCTCAGGCCTACCATGCTTCTCGCGAGACCACGCCCTCGTCGTCTCGCATCGGGCTCGACCGACGAAATGGAAATGGAAGTGGAAATAAACCCCCGGGCGTAGTACGGGAGCGCGATGATGAGGGGGGCCACCACCAACATTTACTCACGCGCGGTCGACGTCAACGTTGGGTCCCACAGCCTGGGCTTCTTAGAAACATGCAGAATAATAGCCCTCGAGGATCAACGAACGTACGAAGACCCCTTCAATAATAATCAAGCCCCCTTCGACCCTTACTACTGGGCCTTAGAAACCCCCTGGATGAACCCAGTCGGCCTTTAGAACCCTCGATACGTCCAGCGGCGCTATGCTTATATGACCTAAGGGCGGCGGGGCCCGCCCTACCTTCGCCTGGTCCGCGGTTCGGCGGTGACTCCGTCCGACTAGGCCGCGCCTTTACAGGGTCTCCCTCACGTCTTCGCAACACAATTCTCCGACACATACGCCCCTCCCTCCTGGCATTCGACTTTAAAAGCCAGAAACTCTTCGACGAAATTCACCGAGGCCAAGGCGGTACAAGAGAGACAAGACTTAGTTGCACACACCCCCCTCTTAGCAGTCGACATTTAGAGACAAGACTTTTACATTTAGAGACAAGACTTAGTTCGCCGCATCTATACCGCCAATGGGTGAGGTATCGCCAATGCTCCTTTGTGCCGGTCGCGCCTCACCGCTCCCAGCAACCTCGCCCCCTCGGGCGGTAGCCCCACCCAGGCAGCCCGCTCCCAGCAGGACGCACACTCCGTCGCACCTACGTCCGGCGGCGAAGCACGTGCGACCTGCGGCCCCTCCTCTCATCGTCCTCCTCAGGGCTCGCGCCTTCTAAGGCACCACTCACAGCGTACCTTGACGTACTTCACATCCAGCCGCTACTCACCCCCCAGGACGAACCTCCACCGCGCTCTTGTCGACTTTGCTAATAAGGCTCTCTCTTGTTGACTTGCTGATAAAGCAACCACTGAGCGCCCTCAGCAGTCGTCGACCTTGAATTTAAACCCTGGATGATGAAACCTAGAGTGACCGTGGTGCTGCGGTTGCGGGAGAGCGGCGCCGAGGTGCACGCCATGAACCTGCAACACCCCCGGAGCAAGCTGCGGGTGCCACTCGACGACCTCATCGAACGCTTCGCGCGCCACTACAATCGTCGACTCGCGCCGGGCACACCACCGCTGGACCCGGCGATGGTCGAGGCCTCCGACGCCGGTGGCCCCCTCGATTCGAGGGTCCCCGTCGGGAACTTGGTCGACGACAGCGACGACGCCTCGATCGAAATTTTCCTCAGGCGCGCCCCGCCCTGGCGCCCCCCGCCCGAAAACGTTGATGCCGTCGTATTCGACGAGGGTCCCGTCGCAGCGCCGGGCGAACGAGAAAAGCGCGAGGGCGCCGTCGTGCTCCGCGATTACGACCTCCCGCCCCCCGACGCCCTCCTCTTCGACAAGGACGAATTCGACGCGATTTTGAGAGGTGTCGAACCCGCTACGCTCGTCGTCGTCTTCTTCGAAAAGACGACCGGCGACCGCAGCGCTAAGCTCGCGCCTGCCTTCCGCCAGCTTGCGCGCCGCTTCTGGCCGCGAGCCCTCCTGTTGCGCTCGGACGTCGACGACAACAAGCCCCTCGCCCTCGCGTGCCGCGTCACCGTCGCTCCCACCTGCGTCTTCTTCAAAAACCGCGCTGCCGTCGACATGCTCGTCGATGGAAACGAGATGATGATCAACGTAAAAATCGCCAAGTGGCTCAAGGACGAAAACGCCCGCGAGGGTCGACGAGCCGACGACGGCGACGACTGGGGCCGGGGCCTCCTAGCGCCAGCCGCTTGATTATTTAATTTTCGAGTAGTAGTAGTAGGTAGTAGTAGTAATAGGAGACTCCTCCTACGCCGGTACGAACGAACCATTAGACCCCCGCGCGCCCCGAGCACTCCACGACGTGGGTCGCGATTTCCTCCGGCGTCCAGTGCCCTTGGTGGAGGCAATCGTCCAAAGTGAAGACGCCCTGGCGCGTGCGCTCGAGCTCGGCCATGTGCGCCACCGAATCGACGCGTTTGCCGATATCTGCTATCAACGAGCGGACGTAAGTCCCGCCGCCGCACTCGACGTCGATGTAAAACGAGGGCGCGTCGAAGGCGGTGAGCTCGAGCCGGTAGACGGTGACGGGTCTCGCCTCGCGATCGACCTCGATACCCTGGCGAGCGAGGTCGTAGAGCCGCTTGCCCTTGGATCGCAGCGCGGAGAACATGGGAGGCGTCTGTACGATGTCGCCGCGGAACTCGACCAGCGCGGACTCAAGCGTTTCGCGCGTCACGTGCTCCCACGGCGCGCGCGCCGTCGCGTTCCCCTCGGCGTCGAGCGTGTCGGTCTCGACGCCCAAAAACCCCACGGCGCGGTAGCCCTTGGCGCCGGCGAGGTACGCGTCGAGATTCTTACAGCCCGTACCAACGCCCAGAACGAGCACGCCCGTCGCCATCGGGTCGAGCGTGCCCCCGTGTCCGACCTTGACCTTCCTCCGCTTCTTTTCCACCTGCCGTGCTGCCCGCTGGAGCGTGTTCCGCACCTTTGCGACGACGTCGGCCGAGGTCCAGCCCTTGGGCTTGTACACGGCGAGGACACCGTTCGGCACTACAAACTCAAACGTTTCCTCCTCGGCCTCCTCGACGACGGCCCGACGCCGTGTCGTCATCGACCGCGCCGACTGCGTGCACCACTGCAAGCTCACGGCGCGCGAGGCGAAGAATAGAGGAGCCACCCACTTGAACATGTTGGGGAAAGAAGAAGGGTTTTAATGCGTTAAGGGTTAGGATTATATCAATTCTTCCGAGGGGTTATTATAATATGTCTTCTTTCTTTGACGTTGCAGTTGCTCTGCTGTCGGTCGAAAGTCCCAGCAGCTTGGCCTGCCGCACCAAAAAAAATTAACGCTCGTGTCGAGAGAAGCGGGAGCCGCACCAAGAAGGAAGAGCCAGCCAGCGTCTGGATGGCCCAGGCCTGCGATTGTCAGTCTGTCAGACTGTCTTGCTCGCAGGAAAACACGACAGTAGAGCGTAATAGTAGTAGTGTCCACACGCAAAAATTCACGCACCAAGGTGGCGAGCGGGAGTGCGTCCGAGAACGGGAGCCACTCCTCCAGCAACCCCAGCGCAGGCACGATTGTCCTCGTGCCAAAGAGCGACGTCAAAAGCAGGTAGTCGAGCGGGCCAAATATAAAGTCCGAGAGCCCTCGAACAAAACCAGGCGGCGCGAATTCGCTTGCGTCGCCAGCCAAGTCAAGGGCGATGCAAAAGGCGAGCTTTATCCAGCTCTCGCGAGGAATGGCGGCGACGACGGAGACAAACCGGTCGAGGACGTTGTCTTCGTCGACACCTAATGGATTCACAAAAACAACAACGCCCAGCACGATGACGACCACAAGAGGAATCAAGGCGACGGCGAAGAGCGGCGACGCGAGCACCGACGCCACCACGAAGACGGGCGCGAAGATGGGTTGCACAGTGTCGCGCACGTCTTGCATCGAAGCCGTCGTCAACGTGTGCGTCGCCGCGACAGTGCTGGACAACGTGTGCGTCTTCTCGAGGATGGAGCGCGCGTGGTGGCCGCACAGCATCGAGTGCGGCGGCACGAGACCGCCCGCCAAGGCGAAGTGTGCGACGAGAATAAGCATGAAGAAACCCTCCCCCTTTTTAGGATTTATTAACAGTCGCCTTTCATAATAATAACCCTTACTTCTTTGCTTTAAAATTAATTACGGCGCCGCGCTTCTTGCGCCGGAGGGGCGCCTCCGCGGCGTTCGCGGACGACTGGGCGCACCACGAGGCCGCAGTCGCGCGATTAAATCACGGATCGTTCGGGTCGGCGCCGCGGCCTGTCCTCGCCGCCGCGTCGGCTGCGAGGGAAAAGTGGCTCGCGCAGCCCGACGCGCTGTACTTTGGCGGCGGGCTCGAAGCAGCGATCAAGGCGTCACATCGCGCTGCGGCGCGCGCAATCCGCGCCGAGTGTGCATGCCTCGTCGAGAACTCGACGGTGGCAACGGCCATCGTCGCGACGCGGTGGCGTCGGTTGGGCGGACGCGCGCTGGTTCTGTCGGTGGCGTACGGCGGCGTCCGACGGTCGCTCGAGACCATTCTCGGACAGGACGCCGTCGTCGTCGCCGACGTGCCGTTTCCCGGGACAGACCACCGCAACGCGCTCGACGGTTTGCGAGTGGCGCTCGCCGAGCATCGGCCGAGGTTCGCGATGCTCGACCATATTTCGTCGCAGCCGGCGATCGAGCTGCCGGTCGCTGAGATGGTGGCAACGTGCCGGTCGTGGGGTGTCCGCGAGGTCGCGATCGATGCCGCGCACTGCCTCGGTCAGTTCGATGCTCTCGACGTCCCGGGCCTCGGCGCCGACTGGTGGTTCTCCAATGTCCACAAGTGGGGCTTC
Organism: Chrysophaeum taylorii; assembly: GCA_029834535.1. Lineage (NCBI taxonomy): Eukaryota > Pelagophyceae > Pelagomonadales > Pelagomonadaceae > Chrysophaeum > Chrysophaeum taylorii. The sequence continues at coordinate 78,569 of JAQMWT010000093.1, forward strand.
GCGCCGCCCTCGGCCTGCGTGCTCTGGAGCGGGCACTTGGACACGACGCGCCACGTCGTGCCTTCGTGGAACGGGTCTGACGGCCTCCTCGACGCGTGTTTGTGGACCGGAACGCGCGATTACGCGTCGTTCGTCGCCGTGGAACGCGCGCTAGAATACCTCGAAGCCTGGCGATCCGTCGACGGCGAGACCGCCCCGTCCTACAACCGCCGCGGCCTGCGTGGTGCGATGAATGACCTGCAACGTGCGTGGAACGTCGAGCCCGTCTACGACGAGGACGCCTGTTGCTCCGCGTTGGGCATGGTGCGCTTGCCGCCCGGCCTCGACCTCTCGAAAGACGCGCCCGGCCAGCCGGCGTCGGTCAACTCCCTTCGCGCGCGCTTGCGCGACCGATACGGCGTCGAGGCCGCCGTTGGCGGTTTCCGGATCAAGAATAATGAATCCTCTTCTGTCGAGGGCTTTCTTCGCCTCTCGCACGCCGTTTACAACACTGATCGAGACTTCGCCCGGCTCCGCGACGCCGTCCTCGACTTGGTGGCCGCCTCCTAATCGCTGGGACCTTGTTGTTGTTGTTGTTGTTGTCCTTCGTCTCGATCGCATCATAACCGCCGTATACCTCCTACGCTGTTCCCCTCCTCCTCTAAAGAAAGCTGGCGAGGTCGTCGTGCGCCGAATCGAGGCCGAGGGAGGCGAGGAAGGTGCCGTACTCCAAGCCGGGGAGGAGATTGTTTTCGGCTGTCACGAGAACGTGGTAGTCGCCGAGCTCGTCGCCGTCGTAATACCCGAAGCGGCGCTCGAGCGCGTGCGAGGCGGAGGCGTGGCGGAGGCCGGTCAAGACGCGCGGGGGCTTCCGGCGGCCGGTCACGTTGAGGTAGTTGTGGAAGCAGAATCCGAACCGAGGGCAAGAGTGCCTCAGCTCGTCGCAGGTCATATCCTCGAAGAGCGACTTTCCCCCCGAAGAAGAAGAAGAAGAAGAAGAAGAAGAAGAAGTCGGGGTGGGAACAACAACCACGGCGGCTTCGTGGTTACTACTAGCTTGCTGCGGTCGAGCGTGTTGTCGTCGTCTGTTGTGTCCGAGGCGGTGCGCTGTCGAGTATGACAAATTGAAGAATATTTCGCCGCGGTAGTCGACGCAGCCACTTCTGGAAGCGAGGGTCAAAACCGCGTGCCAGAGGGAATATTGGTCGTGGAAACCGCAGCGAAAGGAAAGCCACTGCGACAAAAATGTGCGGGAAAAGGGGGTGTCGCGGACGTAAAATCTCGAGCCTTGAACGCGCCAGAAGGGGATACTCGGGGTAAAGTAGACGTCTACGTCCCCGAGCATGTGAACGGAAAGCGTGGTGTTGCGGTGGCGAGGGGATGGGTCGGCGACGACATCGATATCCGTGAAGTAGGCCGCGTCCACGTCGGGTCTGTCGAGGACGACGTAGGCAGCGGTCATCTTGACGTGGTGGTTTGAGTTGAGGTCGGTCGTTTGACGACGATCAGTTTGGAAGTAGGCGCTCTTGAGGAATCGGCGAACAACAACATGTGCCGAGTTCCAACCCTTGGTTGGGTCTCCGGCCCACCTCGTGCTGCGACGGCACTCGTCGCCGACCGTCGTCGCGAGATCCCGGGGAAGCTCGCCGATCCATATTACCGGCCAGAGGTCGACGGCGTCGGCGTAGGCGAGCGTCGAGACGAAGAAGGGCCACCACCGGAACACGTACCGGAGTTCGTTCGCTACGAGGAGCAACACCTATCGATAAGTTCTGTCCGCGGACGACGCCGACAAGTTTGCCTCACGAGATTCGAGCGTCGAGTCTTTCGGAAACAGAGGCGCGGGTGCGACGCGAACGAGGGGGGTGTGGCAGTGTGGGGCTCCAAGGTCGCCGAGCCGCCCGCGTAGGTGAGGCGGATTGCTGGTCCCCCGACGCCGGGGTTGTCTTCGGGGTACAGACCGACGCGGTACTCGAACTCGCAGCTCACGTCGACGGGACCCAGCATATTCACCCAGGCGCAGTCCTCGTCGGCGGCGTGCGCGCACCGACCTCCAGAAGCCCACGCGGCGATCCACTCGCGTTGGGTGGCTTCGGCGGCAGCAGCGCGAACCAGCAGGACACCCCATTTCGCTTTCATTGATGTAGTAGTACTGGTTGGTGGTGGCAAAACTTATTGTTTTCCGGGAAGAATCGGCGTCGTGGCCGCCGATGGCCTGGTGGTGATTTGAGGGGAGGTGAGGCTCACCTCGTCCCTTTCGTCGTTGTCGTCGTCTCGCGGGGATGAACTATTTTTTTTTCGCCCACAATCGCCAGTTCAACAACAACGACGTGGTGCTCCAGGATTTGGGCGAACAGCGCACCTTTACGAGGCGACAACAAGGCTTAGGTGCTGCCGAGACCCAGCAGCATGATGTGCGGGAGTCGTCGGGCCAGGACGAGGCGAAGATCTCGCCGTCGTCGGCCGACGGTAGGATTCCAGTGGCCATGCTCGTGGAGGTCAAGGAGAACGGCGCGGACGCCGACGGTTCTCCTCCGTCTCGAGAAGGTTCGGAAACGTCGGCGACGGGATCGGAACGCGCGTCGGACACTGCCTTCAGCTTGCGGGACATGGTGATGGACGCAGGGTACAAGATCGGAAGCTACACGCGGGTCATGACGCTCGTAACCTACTACGGGTCGGGTTCGCTTTTCTTCGTCTTCGGACCGGAGAAATTTACCTTTATCAATAGCGTCTACTTCTTGACGGTCACCCTCACGACGGTTGGTTATGGCGACGTGACGCCCAGCACGATCGTTGGCCAGATCGTTGCCATCTTCTACATTTTCGCCGGAATCATCGTCGTATTCCCGATTCTCGCCGAGTTCGCGATGGTCTTCGTGAAGAAGACCGAGGACGTGTTTAAGAGCGTCACGGGACGCAAAAACACCTCGACCAAGTTGAAGGTTAGCTTCGCCGTGGTCTATATCCTCGTCCCGCTCTTGTTGGGATCCATGTTCTTTGGCTTCCAGGAGGCCCGCAACGGCGCCTGGACGCCCGTCGATCCTCTCTGGTGGACGATCGCGACGGTCACGACCGTCGGCTATGGCGACCTCTCGTTCCACCACAAGACCGAGGCCCACCTATTTTTGATTTTTTTCATCCCGCTTTCCGTCGTCGCTGTCGGCGCGGCGCTCACAAATCTCTCCAACGCGCACGCCGACGCCGCGCAGGAGAGAAAGGAACGGGCGCTCCTCGCCAAGTTCGACATGGACATGATACGCTCCCTCGATACCAACGGCGACGGCGTCGATAGGAACGAGTACATCCTCGGCATGCTCCAGGCTATGGAACTCGTCTCGAACGAAAAGATCAAACTCTACTCGGACCAGTTCGACGAGTACGACGCCGACGGCTCGGGCTTGCTCGACGCCGACGACCTCGACATCATCGAACAGAACATGAAGAAGGGCCAGCTCAAGGCCGTCTGACAAAAGAGTCATGTGCAGCGCAGCTCTTTATAATGCGATTTCCAAGTCTTCTTCTTCTTCTTCTTCTTCTTCTTTGTCTTCACGCGGTATTATTTTTGAAGTCTGTCTGTTCTTTTTTTTTTGATAGGAATCACCTCGGTTGGTGTTGTTGTTAGTGATCTTCTTCGAGCGCCGCCGTCGACCGGCGCGCGTGCATCGTGTGCAGCGCGGTAACTTGCCCACGTCGCTGCTCGACGAGACTTGTTGCACGAGACGAAGAACCAGGGAGGCCGCACGACGAGGCTCCCTGCGTGTGGACGGACGGACGTCCCTCTGGAGCCTCGTCGCGCGCGATTGGTTTGCCCCCCTTTTTCCTATGTGCACACACCGCACGAGGTTTGTATTCGATCACAACCCACGGGCCATAAGGAAGTTTATTCGCACGAAGCTCCAAGTTGTTGTCTTGTTCCCGCACGGTACGCCACAACCAATTCCGCTTCCTCCCCCGATAAGAAGCTTATTATACATAAATAGGATGGAGGAGGAGGAGGAGAAGCATGGTGAGCGGACCGACAAGCCGACGGTCGGACCACGCCGGGCACGTGTAGCAAGCAAGGTGTCGTGGCATGCAGATTGGCAAGCCATCCTCCGGTGGCGCAGGGAAAGGCGTGCTTGTTCCTTTTTTGCACAGACCATCCCGCGACGACAGCGCCAATGCCGCGTACACTAATTGTCATCACACAAGGACCTGCAGATAAAACATCGGAAAGTGCAGCGGCAATTGTGGGTGCTATTGATTGGAACGCGCATCAGACCGACGCGAGATACTCTCCGTTCGCAGGATTCGCCCGCGTAAAATATATATTCATTTTTTTTGTGATGCGTCGACGATCGAGGCGAGGCCAAAAATGGCGGAAAAACTGGCGCTGATAACAAACTTTGCCGATAAGGGGAAAAGTCAAGCGGGAGTCAAGAAGAGCAAAAAATCAAAAACCATCAAAGACGGCGTTATCACCAGTGAAGCAGACTATACTTCCGGCATAGAACGACAGCGCGTCCGAAGGTGTGATATTGGCGCTCGCATCGTCGGGAAAAACGAAGGGTGGCAAGCTTGTCGTGAATTTAGGGTCGCGGGCGCGAAAGGCGGGCCAGTTAAAGGTGGCAAATTCAACATGGCGCTCGAGGTCGGCCACCTTGGAGAGGCGGCGGTCGCGGGCCGACAGAAGGCTGGTGACGAGGCTTGCGGCCGACTTGGAGAAGACGTCGCGGAGCGCGCAAGCTGTCGCGGGCAAAAACTTGCCCGAGGCGGCGTCGCAGATGGCAGCGAAGGCAGCAGCGCCGGTGCCCTGCGGGCGGAACGGGTGGTTGCCGGTGGTAAGCTCGAAAGCGACACAGCCGGTGGCCCACCAGTCGACGCGGTGATCATAGCTTCCGTCGGCGACGCACTCGGGGGCGACGTGCGTTCCGCAGAAGGTCCGAAGGTTTCTGCGGCTGGCGTCGAGCTTCGCGGCAAGGCCAAAATTAGCGAGTCTAACGTAGCCGTCGCGGCCGATCACCGCGTTCTCGGCACGCACGTCGCGATGAACAACGCCGTGAGCGTGACAGTGGTCGAGGCCGTGAGCGAGGCAAGCCAGATAGAACCGGGTCGTGGCTGCGTCGAGCTGGCCGCGCGCAGCGAGCAACAAGCTTAGGTCACCGCGAGACCCGAAATCGAGAACGACGTAGCAGAGGTTCGCGTCCTGGAACGTCGCGAGCAGCCGCGTGCAGAATGGCGAGGGTGAAAGGGTGCAGAGGGCGCGACGTTCAGCGATGATGCGGCTGCGGCCGCGCAGCTTCGCGACGTCGTGCTTCAGCGCGGCCTTGACGATGCACAGCGCGTGGTCGGTGTCTTCGAAAAACGGGTGCCCGGAGGCAAGGCGTGCGACGGTCGCCGTCGTGGTCACTCCGCCGCCACTGCCGCTGCCGCTGCTGTGGTCGTCGGGGGGTGCCGCTGATGAGGATTTTGTTGCCACAGCGTCCGCCGCATCTCGCCCACCCGGCTGTAGTTCGCGGGCGACTGGGACAAGGAAGTCGAGGATCGACGTCGGCTTCTTCGGCGCGGGCGATTTTTCCTTTTCATCGGCGGCAAAGCCCGAGGTGGTGATAGTCCGCTTCGTGGGTGGGGGGACCTCGTCGTTGATTTTGTTCGCGCACACCGTCGCCGACCACGAGGCGACCAAGGCAGTCGAAGACGTCGAATACTGTTGGAACGCGGATTCGGCGGCTGCTGTCAGCGATCGGCGCTCTTGATGTTGATCGTCATCGGTTCGAGGTTGAACTTGCGGCGGTAGGCCGCAGAGATGCGTGTGCTCCGGACCGTAAGCCATCGCGGCGAGTGCGGCATCGACCTCGTGAGCCGCGGCCGTGGCGGCTGTCGCAAGCATCGATGCCTGTGCGGCGGTAGCCGCGCACGCTTGCGAGAAGGAGTGTGCGGCGGCGAGCGTGTCGCCTGAAACACCGTTATTGTGACTACCACGCCGACAACTCACCTCGTGCCGCCTCGAGAACCTCATTCTCAATTGCGTGCGACAATTCCTCGTCCTCGCTCTCGGCATTGCGCAGGACGCAGTCGACGCTAGACCCGCAGGTAAGGCCCCTAAGGAACAGCGACGATGTGCAGCTCTGCTGCTCGTGCGGCGCTTTAGAGTAGTCGTCGTTGCCACAGGCGCCGTTGCTGTTGAGGCCGCCACTGCTGAAGCAGCAGGCGACGCCTCGCGGCGGCACGCGCGACGACGCCAAGGCGATCGCTCTTCCGGAAAGCGAAGAGAGGGTCGCGCACACGGCCTCGAGCTCGGCGCGCGCTGTCCGGAAGCGGCCGCGCTCGGCGTACAGTGCCTCGACCACGTCGTCAGCTTCGGTGAGGATCTGCTTGTGTGAGGGACGCAGGACTTCGGCCGTTGTGTCCATGCCCACTCGGAGCTCGGCGCGCCAGCGCGCGGCCTCGGGCGCGTCGCGAGCACGCAGGCCGACCCTCGCTCCGCCCGAGATGACGATGACGATTGTCTCGGCTCCGTCGCCAACGACCACGCGTGTAACCACACGGAGGTCGATCTCGTCGAGGGAGGTCTTGGAGCGCGGCGCGACGTCGCCCGCCACCGGAACGGGCCGAGCCCCCAGGCGGACGAGGAGCGTACGGCGCGAGGGCCGTCGGCGCTGGACGACAGCGAAGCTTTCGAACGCCGGATATCCATCTGGTTCGTAGATGCGCGCGTTTGGCGCGTACTCGTTGTCGAGCTCTCGGCCGCGCATGACCGCCAACGAACCGCCAAACCGCACGCTGTCGCCAGTCCACCGATCCCCATCGCGCGGCTGACAGCCAACAATCGTTTCGAGCGCGCCGACTACTTTACTTCCGTGAGGATAATGAGTCGTCCGCTCGGGATACTGGGTCGTCTCGTCCTCCACCACGGGCCGCACGGGCAGCACGAGTTTCTGCGTCGCCAGCCCGCCGATGCGCCACCGGGCGAGCACGTTCGAGACAAGCTCGGCGCCCACCACGGCGTCGAGCGAGTCGAGCCGACCGCGCCGCGACGCCCACAGACCACAATCGCCAGACACTCGGAATCTCGCTCCAGCTGCCCGCGCCAGCTCGGAGGCAGTCATCAGCTCGTCGCATGCCAGCGTCGTCGAGCTTCCGTCGAGCGCGAACACGCGCACGAGCGACGCCGACTCGTCGTCTTCGACCACCGACGAGATCTTCTCAAACCGCTGCCTGAGCCGCGACGCCGCCTCGAGCTCCACAAGCCTTTCATCCTGCCTGAGTAGTCGCTCGTGGTGTGCGGTCCAGCAGTCGTCGCAGCATCGTTCATGGGCTGTTGCGTCGTCCCTCGCTGCGAGCTGCTGGCGCGAACACGGCCCACAGACGAGCGCACCGCACCGCCGACAGTGGTGCCGCCGCCGAACCAGCGGTGCGAACGCACATTCGCAGATCATGCACTGCTTCGAGGCTTCATCGGGGACCCAATGATCTCTCGGAGGTTGCTCGAACATCATGCTTCTTCTCTCGTCCAGGACCAACGCTTAAGCTCCTCGTCACGCCGCGCCGTGTAGTCTAAAAACCTTCAATGTCGGAAGCTCTGCGCTCTGCGTAATGACACACCCGGTGAGATGCTGTCACACCCGAAGAAGAAACTGGGAGAATTTGGCTCCAACCACCGCAGAATACCCGCTATGCATTCGAAACTGTTCTTCAACACGTAGGTTGGAGGTTACAATGTATCTTTAAGATGTATCCTTTCTGCGAATGTGACGACGATAAATCTGCACGATGGCGACGCTCCGGCATCATCCGTCGAGTGATGGATGGGTCCTGTACTACGATGACCAAGGCTACGCTTACTATCACAATCCAATGAGCGGCGAGTCCGTCTGGGCAATTGGAGAGGAGGATGCCCCTGTCATCCCGTTGCTGCGCGAGGCGCATCCACCACCGCAGAAAGAGACACGCGTGCACCACGACGACACTGCTGTGGTTGCGCAGTCGTGTGATGCACCTACGCAAGACGGCGAAGAGCAGCAGCTTGGGGACGAACACGTGGAAAACGCGGCCGATATGCGGGATCTCGAGACTGCTAATAACACTGATGAAGGAGATGACAATGACGACGATGACGAAGGCGATACCGACGAGGACCTTCTCGAAGACGACGAGGAGGACGACCCAGAATTCGAAGCAAAATTCTCAGCGATGCTAGCGACACCTGAAGGCCAGGCAGCGCTCCACGCCGAAATGACCCGAGTAGATCGGGCTCTAGAAAGACGGCGACAACGAGACTACGAGAAATGGATGAAACGGAACGGACAAATGGCCAACAACGCGCGTGGAAATGGAGCATCCTTCGTTCGAACTTTAGTGCTGGTACCACTGAGCTTACCTTTGCGTGCGTGCGAAGCCGAATAGTTGTTCGCGAAGCTTGACTCTCGGTGTCGCAGGATTGCTACGGGCGGGGTTTCACGGAGTACGCGCCATGATTTTCCGAAGCGCGCAGTATTCCTGCACGAAACACTCGCACTCCACGATGGTCTAATGCGCTCACCTAAATCGTGGTCCGAAGGTAAAAAACGTAGAATGGAGTGTGCGACTAGCGCGGTGGTAGTCAGTGGGCTTCACGTACCTAGACCCCCAAAATCATCAAGTAGGACGCGGGAGGCTGAAACCCCTCGCGCGCACCACCACGCTCTCCCTTTTATTAGCAGCCGACTTGTGGCTCGCCCGCCAAGCCCGAAGAACCCTTCTTACCAAACACAACCCCCTTTTGAACCCCTACACGCACCTTCTAAGCCCGCTCCCCGCTCGCACCCCCCATAAGCTGTCGACCTTCACAAACCCTTCTCATGGTTGTCCCCGAGGCGCCTTTTTTATTAGGGCAGCCTCTCTTCGAGAGGGTTAGGTTTTCAACCAAAGGACTTAAACCCCCTTCCCCTTGTTGCGGGCCGCCTTTTTTTTGGACGATACACGCACGTCGTTCCTCGCGACGACAAAACACGCGACTGACTGCATGCAGTTGCCGCTGTTTGGCGCGTCGCCTTCGTCGTCGCTCGCGTCGCGTAAAGCGTCGCGGTCGAGGGCGTTGGCCGACGAGGATGCGTGGCTCGAGCCTGGCGCAGGGTGGGGTCGCACCAAGACTTTGTGCGAATCAACAGAATTGCCCGAGTGGTACGAGGCGTACACGTACGTCAAGCGATACTACCGGCTCAACTACACAGCGTGCGATTGCGCGCGAAGTCTCGTGGAGGTCCATAACGAAACGTGCAACATATGGTCACACCTCGTGGGGTGCGCCATCTTCGGATACAGAGCAGCGAAGAGCATCGTCGCGCTCTCTACAACGGTCGATCTCGACGAGCTAAGCCTGCTCGCGTTCACAATCAGCGCCGCCCTCATGCTCGCCTGCTCGACGGCCTACCACGCGTTCCACCCCGTTTCGCGCGAGAGCTTCGCGACTTGGCTCGTCGCCGACAAGCTCGGCATCGCGCTTATGGTCGGGGGCACGTACGTCCCGGGCGTCTGGCTCGGTTTCCGCTGCTCCCCGCTTGTCGTTCGGTTCGGCTGGCTCGCCGAAGCCGGTGCGCTCACCGCCATCGCCGCCTTTATCGCCTGGAAACGACCCACCAAGCGCTTCAAGGCCGTCGTTGCCCTCCTCGTCGCCTCGAGCCTCGCACCCTCTCTCCATTGGGTGAGTACCGCGCGTTGTGACATCGTTACTCGTGCGTCGCAGGTCTACACGAGTCCTAGGCCCGTGGTAACACTCCTTTTTCCGAAATTAGCGACGATGCTTGGGCTCTATGCCCTAGGTTTTGCTGTCTACGTCTCGTGCTGGCCCGAGCGCTGGTACCCAGGAATTGTCGATATTTTCGGAGCCTCGCACCAGATCTGGCATCTCTGTGTCCTTGCCGCCGCCCTCACATGGCTCTCGAACGTCGACACATGCCTAGGTCTCATCCGGGAATCTCGGCTAACGACAATAGAAACCACCGCTAGGTCCTCGTCTTGGTTGCACGCTGCCGACGAGCCCGTTTGTGAGCAAGCCACGCTGTTTGGTCACCGACGAAACTAGCTCGCGCGATAGCTTTAATAATAATGAGCGCGCGTGTTGTTTATATGTAGTACAAACGTCGTGGACGCACGAGTCCCGCGTCACACTCCTACGGCGAGCGAGCGAACGAACGAACGAACGAACGAAGGAAGGAAATAAATATCCGGAGCGGCGAACGAACGTTTCATTCACGCCGCTTCGCCAAAGTCCCCATGGGTCTCGTTGGGGCTCGCGGCAAGCTTGAGGAGCATCGAGATGGCGGATTCGCCACCGTCGACGCGGCAGTCGTGATGATGAAGAGAGCCCTGGAGATCACTCCACTCGCTAGGGCCTCCTTGGTGTCTCGAAGTTTTCTCAGACGACGAGTCCCCTGGTGTAAGGAGCTCGTAGGAAGAAGCGGTTTTCAGGCGAACGAGGTGGCCGTTGGCAGCCAGGGAGCGCCACGCACGAAAGACGGGGGCCAGCGTCGACGCGGCCCTACGCGCAGGATGTCACGCGGTGGCGACGCCACTAGCGCAACAATAAACACGCACGCGAGTCTCTCGGCACGCCGACGGTCGAGAAAGTCGAGCCAAGTGTGCATGGCACGCCGCGAGCGAGTCCACCCGGAGTGCGACGCCTGAAGGCGGCGGCGGCGGCGGAGGCTACGTCAGAAAGGAGCTCGCGACGCGCGGACTCCACTCACCGACGCCGCGACCAGTCGGCGTAAACCCGGAGCGAGGCGCGCGTAACGACCGAGCCTAGCCATACCTTGGCGTAGCAGCTGCGTGTGGGACCGCCCGTCTCTGTGATGAACGAATTAGTTTTCGGTAGGGTGCTCACCGCTCGCGAACGATGGAGGTTAGCCGCCGTTCGTCGACATCTGGAGATCAAGGCGTCCTTCGCAGTCGCGGCGAGGCGTCGAAAGGCAGTGGCGGCAAGAGTGCGACAGTAAAATGCCGCGGCGGCTCGCAAGGCGCATCGCTGCACGACGGCGGCGTTGCGATTCCTCCAGAGCGCGCGCACGGCTCGGCACGCGGCGACTCGCGCGCGCCGCTCGGCGTCGCGAGCTCTGCGCCTCTCGATCGCGGCTCGAAACCGCGCGAAGGCCACCCTACAATCCGGTGATGACGGCGTTTATAAGGGAATCACACGTGCCTGGCGACCGCTTGACGCTCGAGGCTATCCTCGCACCGACCGCGGCAGCTCGCGCGTTTCGTCTTTTGGAGTCGTCGTCGCCGCCGAGGCCGCGTCGCGTCCAGTTCGGGGGCCTTGGCGACGACGAGATGGCGAAGCTTTCTCAGCGCCTGGTGCTGTCGTACGGCCTCGATGTGGCGGCGCGCCTCGGCGGCCTCGGAGCGGGAGCGACGGCGCTTGGCGACGGCGCGCAAAGCCAAAAGCGCGCGCGAGATCCGCGTTCGCTCGGCGAGGGAGTCGAGCGTCGCGGCCAAACGGCCCCGCGTGCGGCTCTGCGCCAACGCATGCACGGCGGTTCTGATCGCACGATCTCGCCAGCGCATTTCGGCTCGCGCCGCGCGTTGGCGCCGCGACGCGGCCGCTCGGAGCTTTCGCAAGAAACGCCGCGCGGCGAACGCGCGAGCGCGGCGCGACGCGTCGACTCGCCGCCGAAGGACGCGCAGCGCGAGCCGCGCGCGGACGGGCCACATCGCGGCCACGGCCTCGCGTTCGCGGCGGTTGCGCACGCTCGATTCGCGCCAGCGCCTTAACCCCGCTACGCCCGCCTTGGCGCGGACGGATCGCCGGAAGGCCCTCGCCACTTCGCGTCGCGCGAGCCGGACTCGCCGTCGCTCGAGCAGCCCGGCGAACGTCGCGAGCGCGGCTTTTGCGGCGCGCATATCGCTCCTGCCAGCGGCAATGATCCCGCGCCGGCGCCGACTACGACGCTCTCGGCCTCGTTCCAGCACCCGTCGCAGCGCCCGCCGCTTGGTGGCCCTCGCGTATCTCGCCGCCGCGATCTCGTCGTCGCTCTTCGCCCGACGACGGGCCGCCGCGTGCGACGCCAGCGCCGCAATCGCTCGCCGCAGCGCGCGATTCTTCGCACGTCGCGCTCCCTCGCGGGCCCCGCGGCCTCGCGCCACCGCGCCTGCAGACCGACGTCTCTTTTGCAACCGCGTGTGGAACGCACTCTTAAGCGCGCCGAGCCAACGCCTCGCCGCGGAGCGATCCCCGCGCGCGCGGACGACCCCGTGACGCCGAGTCGCACGGGACCACAACGCGAGCGCGCGCCTCGTACGTCCTTCCTCGCCGACGCGCTCCGCTGCTCGCTTCTGCTTCAAGCGCGCAGCCCCAACGCGCAGCGCTTCTAGCGCGCGCCGGATCCCGCCTCTGCTGTTGGGCACCAGGACTTCCGCCGCGTCGTCCTCGTTCTCGGTAGGTCTCCCCAGCAACATGCAGATCGCGTCGAGCTCCTTTCGTTGCTCGATTCTGGTCGACGCGAGCGACGCTGCGAGCCTCGACGCGACCGACATGGTTTGAGATACAGCCTAGTAGGGTAAACGTGAATACATATCCTACACTGGCAAGCAACCGTCCTTGGCACAACTTGGACGCTGCCCCCCATCGACTCCAGTGTGCTCACGACGCATTGGGGCGCCTCCGCACGACGCATGCGCGTTGAAGAGCAAGCTAACCAACAACACAACGGGAGAGGTGGATCAAGTGAAGCCGAGTCAGCAAGCTGCTTCAGTATTTCGAGGAGAACCCGGCGAAAGCTAGAGCTTTTTTTTCCATATGTACGAGCGAGAATAGTGGTACGTAAAGAGAGAGAATTTAGTCACGGAAAATCAGGGGTGTTGGTCAAACGTATTGTTATACATTTCTGTTGGATGCGGGGTGCTTGGGGATCACGGCAACAGCGACCAAACTCCGGCGTACCCCCAAAACAGCTCACTCAAATTTGTAGGTAGTGTGGCCACCCTTGCAAAATTCGTCGTCATTTCCACGATTGCAATGTTGTCGCCTTTCTCTCTAAGGAGTGACTCCGGACTGATCGAGTCAGTAGCGGCATGGGCCCTTACTCCCCGATAGAGACATAGGTCATTATAGCGCGGCTAGCCCGTTGTGCTTGGCGCAAGGGGTGCGGCGGGACTTGCGGATTTCTCGGCGTCGCATCGCTTCGCTTAAAAAAAGCTCCCTTGAATAGCCCGGTCGTACCTACGACGAAGCTGTTCGTTCACCATGCTGGCGTGTGCTTCGAACCCGCAGGTGGCTTTGTGTCTTTCCGCTTGCCAACTCGGGTGCCGACAATAATGGAGGGTGGCTGCAGCCACGAAACCAGGGCGCGATAACATGTTACGCCGTTACGCAAGCCGTTGAAGATGGGAACGGAGGGTGTTATGGCCACCGCAGCGCGAGTGGAGGACGACGTGAGGCCAGGGGGGGTCGAGGGCGAAAAAAAGGTGGATGAGCTTCGTAATTTGCTCGTGTCGGCGGGGTACGAGGCGGCCGGAGAGGCGTCGTCGCAGCAGGCGCAGGTGGACGCGCAAAACTACCTGCAGTTGCTGGTCGCGCGGCAGGCGCAGCTGCAGATCGAACATCAGCACATGGTCGCGCTTGTGGGTTCGGCCCTGACGTCAACGATGGCCTCGGTGAACGCTTTACGGCGAAATCAGCAGGTCGCGCCGCCGACGGGCAAGACGGGGGGGACCGAGGGTAGGGAGGGTCGCGCGCGGCGTCAGATACGAGTCTTGCCCGACCGAGCGCGGCTGTCGTACGAACGACTGTTCGAGAGCTGCGGCGTGGCGTCGGCCATCCTCTCGGCCGACGGCGCGGTGTCGTGCGCGAACGAAAAGTTCCGACGCGACAGCGCGAGACTTCCCGAAGGAGGCCTCCCAGAAATCGGCGACACCCCGCGCTGGCTTCGGCCAGACCTCGCCGTCCTGCGCCTCGACGCCTCGGAAAATGCGGCCTTTCTGTGCTCGGAGCCGCCCGATGTGCCGGATGATCGCCCGGCGCCGAGACTAAAGCGACCCAGCGCGGTTCTGCGCGCCCCGGTCGAGGACGAGGACCAATACGTTGAGCACCGTCAGCAGCAGCAGCCGCCGCCGCCTCCGAAAAAACACAAGGCCGACGCCGCAAAAGCACCGCGCCCTCGCACCGGCAACCCCGAGCAAAATCGGCCCTCCGACGCCAAGCTGCTCCCGCAATCATCGCAACAACAACCAAAACACCCCCCCAACCGCGAAGCTCAAAACGACCTCGCCCTCCCGACCACTACTACCACGACGACGCGCTGTGGCCGTGCAGTCAAGCCGCGACGCTGACTCTCGCCGCCGACCAAGGTCGGAGGGGCGCCGCCTCTGCGATGTCACGAACGAACACGCAAGGTTCCTCCCTTCCTACCAAGGTCGCCGTGAGTGACGACGGGTATCATTCATTACATATCATTCTTAACTAACAGAGGAGCGTCGTTTCTACAAATACGAGGAGCGTCGTTTCTACATATACGTGCGCATGTCGATCGACCGGAAGGAAGAGCGTACGGAATCGAGGGGAGAGACGTTGCTATTGTTCCGAGGATGTCAAATGAGTACCATGGAGTCGACCCTCGGCATCGAATCTGAGTTTTGGTCCTCGTCGTCGACGGGTGGAAGGGTCCCTTTTGGAGGGGGTTCGGAGCACGCGCGAGAGGGCCCCGCGAGCTTGTCGAGGTCGGCTTGGGAGCTCGTGTTTTTTCGGAGGTTCTTCGCAGCTGCGCGAGCAGTAAAAAAAGGAAGCAACAACGCTCACAAAGACCGAGCGAACTCGCGACGTTCGCCGAGCGGTTGACCCAGCTCGGTATCGAGACGCCGATAAGGCGGTAGGCCAACGTCTCCACAAAGTGGTTGCAGTTTCGATTGATGATGTTGTAGCTGCCGGGACGGAACTCGTCGGCGAGCTCGTCGAGGATTATCTCTATATCCTCCTTGGACCCCCAGTACTTTCCGAGCGAGATCGACTCGTTGAGTCGGCAGAAAGGCATCCGTAGGCCGGGCATGCGGATGATGCCCGAGCTGTTGAAGGTGTACTCCATCTCCTCGATCTGGAGCCCGCTATGATGAATGCCCAACCCGAAGAAGGACATCAGACTCTGTGAGTACGAATCGCTCTGCTTGACGAAGTCGTACACGTTCAACGTCACCAGCAGATGCGACGACAACGGCTGCCTCGGCCCGCCATGATTCTTCGGCCATGTTGTCATCGTCACCTGAGGACCGAGCTCCGAGCCATCGTGGACAACAACAACTTCCACGGGGTCCTATATGTGGGAACTTTATCCCTGTCCCAAAATGAGGTTGTGTCCCTTAGATTTCTTTCGTTTCGTTTTGTTTCCTGAATTCTCAGATCAGACGACCCCTCCTCCATATATGAGACGCAGTCGCCTTGCAACCAAAAGCCTATTGCCCAACCCCAAGTCGCGCCGCGGCGATGACTGACATACCCCGACTAGGCCCCGCATACCCATCTACGCCCTTCAGGCACACCCTTCATGTCCCCGCACGACGCACCACAGGCCCTTCATGCACTCACGCGCACCCTCCCCACTTTAACTAATTAACTAACTAACTAACTAACTAATTAACTATCTTCAGACCTCTCCCGAGCATGGGAGCCAGGCCGGACCGACAGGCGCCAGTCCAGAATCACGGGTCTGTAGACGAGGGGCGCCGAAAGGTGGGTCGGCAAAGAGAGTGATCATCAGGCTTCTCGCCATATTAGCAGTCTAACCTTTAAAAACCCCATGTCGCAGCACGTCCGCTGCGGTTCCTGCTGTGTTCGCTAGTGAGAATAGCCCCTCAAAACCGAAATCACGTTCGGTGGGTGAAAAAAGAAGCAGAGTGTGGTTTGTGTATTTCCGGCCGCGCAGAAAGCAACATTCTAACTACGACTCGCTGAGCCAGCCTGAGATTTGCTCGCCATGCATACGCAGAGGGAACCCGTGGCTCGGATGACACAGTCGCAATCTAAACTGGAATCAGGGCGATAAGGAGAGAGCGGGAGAAAGGAGGACATCTGCAAGCCGGATTCATCAGATTGCCTACTTGCCCGCTTTTCCCCGCCCCGGCTTGATAGGTCCGCGCCGTACGCTTTCAGGAACGTAGTTGCGCTAGACAATCGCGTTGGCCGCGCACTAAGCGCTAGGCCGCGCAAATAGAACCCCCTTGTCGGCCTACCCACCTCGCGCGCCGCATTCCCGTGTGGTGCTAAAAAAAAATGCCCAAGACTATATCCGCACATTGTTGGAATATCTAGGGAACGAAATGGATGCGCATGAAAAAAAAAGGAATCACAGGTGAAAGCTGAGCAATGTGCGCCAGGGAGTGATTTAGCTCAAGTATGGCGCACAACACACGTACTCCTCGTGTTGAGACAAAAGCAGTGTGTAGTTGACACGCAAGCAGCATGACGCAGCTCAGTTGACTTCCGTAGCACTATTCACCGCGTGCCTAAGCCAACAGGGTTGCGACTCTCACAATAGGGGCCGCACCAGGTGTCTTCAGGGAAGCGCGAGAGGGCCTTGCGGATGTCTTCGTCGTAGACTCCTGGGATGGATGTGTGAAATGTATCGGCGACAAACAACCGCACCATCCTCATATCTTGGGCAAACCAAGGGGCCATGTTGTGTTTTTGGGATCTGCACGTGACCTAACTCGTCACTCATCTCGTGAGAGTTGTTCGCGCCCATGATCTTGGAGAGCGAGATCACCCAAGAACAATAATGAAACTAACCCTTAAGCGTTCCAAGAATCCCACTTTTTGCCACGAACCACGAGATACTAACCCGTTCAAAATTTTCCTTCACCCGTTTCAAATTACACCTCCGGCAACGGCATTACGCACTAGCCGCACTGGGCCTCTTTCATTCTGCGCCCGCCCTGCCTTTACCCACTTAGTTTACACCTTCATACCCCCACCCCAGCACGCGAGTAGCAGACCCGAACCTCGACTTTTGTCACATTTTTTTGGTCGAGACACCGTTGCCGTCTAGTCACTATTGCTACCATGTGTAGTCCAAAAGGAGATGGCGCCGTCGAAGCTGGCAGCGAGTAAGTTTGCCGCCTTGGGGTGCCAGGCGAGGGAGGAGGTTGCCCGCCTGTGTCTCTTCGTGTTGTCATCAGGCACGTCAGGCGCGGCGCTGGGAGGACGTACGTATGCACCCCGTCGAGTTCGGCAGCGATGTCGGCATTGACGAGCCGCCACAGCACCTACGCGACCATCGATCAAAGAGACGCGAGGAGAGGAGGAAAATCACAGACCACTCGACCATCTTCCGAGCCCGAGGCGATGTGAGCATCGTCGTGAGAGAAACAGGATTCGAGCGCGTAGCTGGCATGAAGATGGCCAGTGTACATATTGAGTTGGGTTCCGCTCGCAATCTCGAGCAGGCGCACAGAGGAGTCTAGGCAAGAGGCGGCAACGCATGCGCCTGGCCGCGGCTGCAGTTGACACGGTTGGTCCCGTACAACAACCCACCGTCGTGCGAGAGCGCGACGCTCGTCACGGGAGCGCCAAGGTTATCGGAGTTCATCTGGGGTCCCACAAACAGTCGGCTGTCAATCTCATGAAGGCCTTACCAAGCCGCGGCGGAGGTCGTAGGTGCGCACACATCCGTCAACGCTCGCGGCCACGATGGCCCAGTCGGTGGCGCGGTCGCGGGCGACGACCAGGCTCGTGACCGAATCCTTGAAGTCGCTGAGCGTCTGGATCGCAGCGCGCGACTGCGAACGCAGGTCCCAGAGCCGCGCCGTGTTGTCATAGGAGGCTGTCGCGAGCACCTGTTCGTCGACGCCAGCAAACGCGACAGCGTTTATGCGGGCCGCGTGGCCTTCGAGGCGCTTTAGAACGGCACCTGTCGCCACGTTCCACACGAAGGCCGCGCTATCGCCACCACACGACGCGAAGCGTGTCGAGTCCCGCGCGATCGCGACCTTACTTACCTCTGAGGCGTGCTGTCCGGAGTACTCTTTGATCAGCAGTGCCCCCGTCTGCGCGGCAGGACGCGACGGATTCCACAGCAAGATGCGCCGGTCGGCGCCACACGACATGCAGTACGCGCCATCGTTCGTGTACCGCACGCCCAGCACGGCACCCTTGTGCGACCGCAGCGTGCGCGTGTGGATCATCCTCACATTCTTTCACACTTACCCTATGGCTTCATTTTTCAGTTTTTAACCCGCCTCACGATGGTTTTGTTTCGGACGCCTTCGTCAACGATCGGCACGATGGACCGATTCTTATATGGTTACGTAATGGTTGGTAGGTTACTCGAAGTCGTCCTCATATTCGTCGTGGGTGTGGTTCGCAGTCTTCGCCCGGGCTTGTGCAAACTGGCGCGCGAGTTTGGTTTGGTGCTCGATG
Source organism: Chrysophaeum taylorii (assembly GCA_029834535.1). Lineage (NCBI taxonomy): Eukaryota > Pelagophyceae > Pelagomonadales > Pelagomonadaceae > Chrysophaeum > Chrysophaeum taylorii. The sequence goes on from JAQMWT010000093.1 coordinate 96,909, forward strand.
GCGGCGTCGAGGAGCTTGGTGACTGCGTGGATTAGAAAAGGGGCAGTCTCGTTGGCGTCAGTGGGGACGTGCTCTGCTCCGACGCTGTCGAGGTGTGTGTCGAGGCGTTGGCGGAAATTTCGAACGCCGGCGCGAAGGGTGTCGGCCTCCTGCGTGGCCTTTTGGGCCAGACGGCGAGATTCGAGATCGACGTTGACGTTGGCGTCAAGGAACTCGCGGGCACGCTTCTGCTCGTTTTGGATGTATGCTTCGAGCTGTTCGCGAGTTTCGGCGAGTTCATCGCGCGTCTCTGTGAGTCTGTCGGTGAGATTGACGTAGGCTTCGGAGCCGTTGTCGAGGTCCTCGCGCAGAAGCTCAATGTCGTTGGAGAGCTGTTCCTCCTTGTCACGCGCCGCGTCGCGCTCCTCCTCGGCGACCTTGAGGGCCAGCTCGGCGGCCTCGAGCGAGGCGTGGGCGTCGTCGCGGGCCTTCGCAAGGTCGGAAATCGACGCCTCGGCGAGAGTCTGGGCCTGTCGCGCGACGGCGACGTCGCCCTCAGCCGCCCGGAGCTGCGCCTTTAGCGCCTCCAAGTCAGACTCAAGCGTGAGCGCCATCGTTTGCTGCTCGAGCTGCGCTCGTTCGGCGGCGGCAGCGCGCTCAGTCTCGCGGTTTGAGGCCTCGAGCGCGGCATGGACGTCCGCGCGCGAAGCGCGCGCCTGCTTTTCGGCGGCCTGCGCGCGCGATCGCGCGTCGTCGGCTTCGTCACGCAAGCTCGCCGCCTCGCGCTTTGCGTCCTCGGCGGACTCTGTCGCGAACTTGAGGCGCTCCTCGAGTGCCTGGAGCTTAGCGTCTGCGGCTTCACTCCGCGCGGTAACTGCCACCTCTCGCTCGCGGGATTTCTTGGCCTGCGCCTCGGCATCCGCGAGTGCCTGTTTGTGCTCCTGGTCGGACTTGGCGCGCTTCTCGGTCTCAGCGCTCAGGCGGTCACGCGCCGCTTGGGCATTCTTGAGCTCACCTCGAAGCCTTGCTGTCTCGGTCTCAGCTGCTGCTCGCTTGTCAGTAAGCTCGCAAAGACGTGCATTGGACGCCTCGAGCACGCGGCTCGCCTCGGCGGCGCCGGCTCGAGCTGCTGCCAGCTCGTCGCGCGCAGATGCTAGTTCTTGGTCGAACGCTGAAACGCGTTCGGCCTGCGATTTGCGCTCGGCCTCAGCCGATGCCTGCGCAGCTTTGAGCGCCGCGTTGAGCTCTGCGACTTGCGCCTGATGCCGACTCTCGGCTTCGCCGAGGCCCTTCTGCGCTGCCTCGATCGCAGATTCTTTTTGAGCCTCGAGACGCGCCGCCATCTCGGCCGCGCGACTCTCTGTCTCGGACAGCCGTAGCTCGGCGTCTCGTAGAGACCCCTCTACGCTCCCCAGCTTGACTGCTGCGGCCTCCAGCTGCGCCACTTGCTGCTGTACGAGCGCTTCAGCTGACGCGGCCTGGTCCTTGGTGGTCTGTAGAGCCGCCTCAAGCTCGCCTCGGCGCCGATTCGCGTCCTCGAGCTGCTCGCGCGCCTGGTCGAGGGCCGAAGTCGCCGCGTACTCGCGTTCTTCGGCCTCTTGGGCCGCCAATGCTTGCTGCTCGCCGTTTGCCGCCGCTACCTCAAGGTCGACTGTGAGCTTTGAAATGGCAGTCTGGGCCTCTTCGGCGCGCAAAGTCGCGGCGTTGCAGTCCGCCTCGGCCGCTGCCCGCCGTTCGTCGGCCGCGAGGAGCGCAGCACGTACTTCGTCGACCCTTGCCGTCGCCTCAGTGGCTCGCTGTTCGGCAACCTTGCGCAGCGCCTCGGCGCGCTGCGCTGCCTCCTGCAGCGCTCTCACCTCTTCGACGAGCTCTTCGGCCTTGCCGCGCTCCTCCTCTGCAGCCGCTTTCTGCGCGCGCGCCGCTGCCGTCGCCGCGTGCCGCGTCCCCTTCACAACCGCCGCCACGCCCGACACCATCGCCTCGCGCAACTTGCGCAGCTCGCGACCGAGTCTCTCGTGCGCCGTGTCGGCCTCCACCTTGCTCACTTCTTCCGCCACGATCACGGGTTCGGAAGCACATTCTTCCACCACCTCGAGTGCTGCCCGGCACGCCGGCATCATGCCATGTGGCTTGGGATGGTCGCCGCCGCCATCGTTCCATGCGAAGGCCTCGGGGGAAATGCGACACCTTGTCGCCACCGGTACGTCGGACGGCAGATTCGCACAGCTCGTCGCTGCGCCCACTGAGAACGTGTTTTGCCACTCGCCGCCATCGGCAGGCACGAGTTCCACTGACACCGAAGTTGGCCGCGTCGTCCAACATCTCGTCCCCTGCCGCAGCGGTGGCAGGTGAGCCGCAGCGGCGACAGCAACAGCTTGCATGAGTGCGTTCGTCCCCTCAACGCCCTGGCCCGCCAGGATCGACTCCGAGCTCGCGACGTAGCCGCCAATATCGGCCGATCCATCGTCCTTGGCCTCGGAAAGGTGTGCCACAGACGGCGTCGCACACACGGCAGCAATCAACGCGCGAAAAAAGTCGCGACGCGCCTCTTTCGACGACGCAGAGTCCTCGTTGGCTACCCACGCTCCGCCGCCCTGGAGAAAGTCGGCTGGCGCCCCCGCCGCGACGGCGGCGACAACGTCTTGCAGAAACCGCACCGGTGGCCGTTGGAGCAACTTCTCCGCCTTCTCCGGTTTGAGGCGGAGCGACGGCCACGAGATAACACGGCCTAACAGCGTTACTGTCAAATGGCGATCTGCCCCGTCGACACGCGAAGCCGGTTTCATGTCGTGGCGCTTCTCGTCGGCGTCTTCCTCGAGGACAGTTCCCGGCAAGAGTAGCACGCTCGAGACGACCGAGGGCTTGGCGAAGTCGAACTGCAGGTAAGGTCGCTTGTCATCAGATCCAGGAATCCAACCAAGCGGCCCGCCCGACGATGTATCACCGCTGGCTATCGCCGCCGCGACGTCGCCTGAAGACGCGAGCTTGGGGCTCTGCCGCCCTACCCGTGATGGTGGGAGGTCACCGCGATCCTCAAGGGTGCGCGTCGAGGATTGTGCCTCAAGTTTCTCGGCCACGTGCTGCGCGACCTTGGCCGCCTCGACTGCCGCCACTGCCACTTGCGTGAGGTTTTCGACCGACGATTTTAAGCTCTCGCGCACGTCTTCAGGACACGTCGCGTCGCTCGCAAGACCGTCGCCAGTGGCCTCGACTTCGGCGGCGAGCTCGTGGGCCATAGACCACAAGTCAGAGTGCTGCCTGCCGCCCGCGATGAGGCTGGCACGGTTCACAAAAGCGTCGCGCCGCAAGGCGTCGCGCCTCGCGACGCACTGCTCCAGCACCAGCTTGATTCGTTCACGCTTTCGCGCATCCTTGGCTGCCGAGTCTTTGTCCTTGGCGTCACTCTTGGGGGTTGCAGCGGCGGGGCTGCTCGTCTTCTCCAACGCTGTACTCTCGGTAAAGGAGCGTTCGACCTCGGCGACGAGTTCGTCAGCTGCCGCCTGGAGCGCGGCGTCGGCTTCTTCTAACTTGGTGAGTTCTTTTACGAGGAGTCCAAAGCGTGCCTCGACGGCCTCTGCCGCGCCACGTTTGACGAGCGCCGACGCAGCGGCCGCCTCGTGCGCGGCTGTAGCCGAGTCGGCGGCGTTGTCCCGACCCTCGCAGTACCGGAGGTGGCGCAGGTCGGTGGCGAGAGCGTCCTGGAACACGCCAGCGTGCGCTCGGCGCTCCTTAGCTCGCGTCTCGAGTGTGCGGATATGGCGCGCCTGCTCGGCCCACTTCGTAGAGAGCGAGAGTTCTTTGACCGAGAGCTCGACGTCGGCCTTTTGGCGCAGCAGCTGGAATCTGCGTCTGCGCTCGGCGTCGGCGCGCCGAGCAGCATCCTTGTGCGCCTTGCGCATCCTCGCGACCTCCGCCTCGTGGCGCCGTGACGCCTCTTGCTTTTCTTCCCACGTCTGCTTGGTCAGCGCTTCGGTCTCTGCTATCTGCTGCGCGAGTTTCTCCTCGGCCGCCCGCAGGGCCTCGACGTCGGCGCCGCCGCCTCCCTGCGCTGCCTCGGCCGCTTTCTCCGCGAGTATCTTCTTGAGCTTGGCGACCTCGTCGTTGAGCAGCTGGATCTGACCTGCTTCCTCGTTTTTCGTCACGCTGACTTTGATGGTCTTCGCTCGCGCAGCGTAACGTAAGGTCGAAAGCGACTCGCGCGCGTTGGCCTTGGCTGGGCTCAGCGTCGCCAGCATCGTGCACAGTGCATTGCCGCCGAGCGACTCCTGGAGCACTCTCGTAAGCTTTGAATCGCGGTATGGAATGAAAACGCCTTTCTTGCCACGCGCGCGCTCGACCAGCCCGTTGATCACGCTGCCCAGCGTCGACAAAGACTTGTTGATGTTTGCGCCCTCCTTGAGGCGCGCCCCCGTTGCGCCCGTACGATCTGCGCGCTCGCTGCCGGCCAAGTCCACCAAGTTGAGCTTGGCGTAAACGTTTCGAGACTCGTCGGCCGTATCCTTCTGGTGCAACATGAGTAGACATATCGAATGTGATCTCGATGACTCGGAGTTCATTTGCGTCGCGCCGACTGTCCGGTTGCGCCCCCCGAGCTCCATTAACTCCGACACCTTCACGGCGTCGCTGGCCACGATCTGCTGCAAGCCTTTGACATGGATCCCGAGCACGGGGTGCTCCTTGACCTGCAATCCGCCCGCTTTTTCCTTGTCCTTGCGCGGGCTCGGGTCCAGCAAGTCGTAGATAATTTCGTTGTAGATTTCGAAAAACGACATTTGGACGAGAAACCTTCGGCTCTCGTGCTCCTTCTGCTCCGCCTTGATGCGGTCAAAAATCGAAGCATTTATCCGCGGAATCAGGCCTTTGTTGTCGTCCGACGACAAGTCCCCGGACATTGACCACGATTTTCCCGACCCCGTCTGGCCGTAAGCGAAGACGGTGGAGTTGAAACCGTCGAACGCTGCCGTCACCACGGGCAACCCCACGTCCCGAAACACCTCCTCCTGACGCGAGGTGTCGTCGTAGACGTGGTCGAACGCGAACTCCACGTCGCTCTCGGGATTGTCCGGGTCAGCCAGCCGCGCTGTGGATCCGTCCTTCTTGAACACGGACACGTCTTTTTCAGACAGCTCCTTTTTGCTCAGCGGCCGGCACCGCAGCGCCACGCGAACATTCGTCACCTCGGCCTCGCGACCCATGTCGTACAAAAAAGCCTTCTTAGGGCCGTAGCATCGTTGATGCAGCAAGAGGCGAATCCGTCGTTTTCCGTCAGACTTATTATTATCACTATTATTGTTTGGTCGCTTACCCTTGGATGCGGCTGCTCACGGTGAACGCGCTCAAGTGCACTCGCAAGGACGTGACCGGCGAAGGACGGTTGCGGCTGGTTGCCACGAAGATCGAGGTGCGGACACGGCGACGCGAATCACCCCAGGTGGCAGATGCGCGAGGCGGATTACGACAAGAGCTTCTTGCAGCACGTGCTGCCGACGCTCGACGTGCGCTCCCCTCTGACGACCCCCAGACCTCCGCGCAGTGGCAATCGCTCCGTGCGTCCGCGACCGCCATTGGAGTCACGTCGCTTCCCGAGACGCTCGACGTGAGTTGGCTTCTTTATCGCGTTTGGTTGGTTGGTTGACTGGCCATGGCCACTAGTTCTTTCTTTCTTTCTTTATTTCTTTTTTTTTCAGGCGTAATAATAATATGGCGGCGTTCGTTCGTTGAAATACACCGAAGAAACAAATTATGATCCACGCGCGCAGAACGAGCTCTCTCGACGACGCCTTTTTGCGAGCGCTGCACCACGTGCTCTTCGACGTCCACGTAATCGAGGGTCAGTTGGTGTGCGAGGAGACGGGCCAGGTGTTTCCCATCGAGGAGGGTCGGCCTAACATGATGTGGGTGGTCTCCAAAGGCACACACGCGCCCTCACACTGTCCTCAGGCTCGCCGAAACCCACGTCTAGCCTCGGTGCCCCGCGTGGCTGGCACAACGACATAAAAATCGAGGAGGGAATGAGATTCGAGCGAGCACCTCATCGGCTCGTGCTGCCTCGTCGTTCCCCGCCATGGTTAACGCATGTCCGAATTAAGGTCTCTTGCCCTCTGGAGAGGTCCGAGGCGAGCGCCGCGCGCCTGGCACGATGAATATGCGGAGAGCGCACACATCGGGAGCGTCCGTACCAAGCGGCACCTAGCTTCCTCCCGGCCGACGACGGCGTCGAGTGCGCCTTGGAGTTGACGCGCCTAAACGACGAGATAAGACCATCCCGCCCCGCGCGTATCGACTTTTACCTCGCGAGGTTGGCCAAGTTGTCGTCGTCGAGTCGCAGAAAACGGGCGAGTCTGTCGAGGGTCGCCGCGTCGCCGCCTGGTGAATGAAAGAAAGAGCACTCAGTCGCTCAACGAAAAGCGAATTCGGCTTACCTTGAAGGTGCTCGAACTCAAAGTGCTGGCAGACGGCAGCGGGCGGCGGCGGGAGCGCGGAGATCTGCGCCGTGAGGGCGGCGGCCTGGTGGCGCGTTCCCGAGCGAACACACGTCACACGACCGACTCACGCCGAGCACGAGCATGGAAACTTCGGTCGCGCAGCCGCCGACCTCCCGGCCAAAGTTGCGTTTCTCGCAGACGGACGCGACGATAGCCGTCGCGGAGCGCGTCGTGAGGACCACTCGGAGCTGGGGCGTCGCGGGGCCGCGCGCCGCGAAGAGGGAATCGCTCATGGCGAGGAGCGACGGCATCTGCACTGCCTTGTTTGGAGACGACCACCAGTTGGGGTAGGACAGCATGCCCTCTCCCTGCGTCCAGGGCGGCTCGGTGCCGGTCGCCCGGAGGGTGGCCATGGCCGCGTCGTTGAGACCGCCGAGTGTGTTGAGCGCGAAGACGACGCGGTCGCCGGCAGCCGCGACGAGGTCCCGCGCGGCGGCTTCGACGCCGGCGCGGCGCGCGGGCGCTTCGGCGTCCATCTTCGATCCGAACGCGGCGGCCGAGCGCTGCCACGCCAAAGGGCCCACTTGGCTGGGGCGGCAGACGCGGCACACCTCGAAGAGCGATTTGTACCAGTGGTGGCCCGTGCCTTCGACTCCTGCCTGCGCGCCGGATTATTATTTATTCGGCGCTTCGCGCGCACCACGAACACGAAAGGCACGTAGTCGGTGGACTCGGGGGTGAGCGAGCGGGAAGCGGCACCGGCGCAGTCCCGCTGCTGCTGGAGCGAAAGGACGCGGTCCCGCAGGCGCCCCACTTGGTCGCGCGTCTCGCGCAGCCTGGCCTCATGGCTGGCCGTCGCATGGGCCAGTCGCGTCGCAACCTTGGACAGAGCCTCGAGGGGACTGATGTTTTCCGGGGGGGGGGGTGTTGCAGTCGGTCGGCTGCCGAGGAACAGCACCGACGCCGCTAGTAGGCTCGCGGCGGCGACGACGATGACGACCGTAAAGCCTGTCACCGTCCGAAGACGCAGCATCCTTACCAGCGTTGGGAATTCACTATGCTCACTTCACGAGGTTCGCTGAACTTGGTTCACTTCACTTCACTGAAATTTTGTGTCCGAAGTCCATGTTCACCTCACATTCATTCACTCGGCAGACGGCCTCCGTCAGTGAGCGAAGTTGAGCCGCGTTACCTGGAGGTGGAGGGAAATGTTGATGATGAGGAGGAAATCGCGGAACAGAATGAGGAGCACAACAAGAAAGAGCTGATGTCGGTGCTGACGTCGGTATCAAGCCCGGCAAGACTGGATGATAAACCAGTAAAATATCTTGCTCGGAGCGGGCGAGAAGTTGCCCTACTGCACATGAACAAGAATTTCGTTGCGGCGGCCCGGATCAAGCATAGCGACCACGCCGAGACCGAGTTCAAAAACGCCGGAAGCACCATCCCCGACGACTCTTAGGAGATGGGGTCTGATGAGGAAGAACAAGACGAAGATACCGAGGTCGTTGACATCGCCTAAGGCAAGAAATACAGAACACCATCCACTGTGATGACTCTTCCTTCACCCCGAAACGAGAATGCAAGCAACTAAGAGCGCACCAGACCTGGGCAATAGCGGGTGGCGGGCACGGAACTGACGGAGGGGGCGGGGACATATGCAATCGATACAAAAGAAAAAGTGGTGGCGTTCAACAAATCACCAAAGATTCACGATCGTTGCCACTGTGGGCGGGCGACGTGTTCACTTCAAATCACTACTCCGCCAGAATTGCGTCCGTGGTGACGTGAATTCCCAAAGCTGATCCTTACCCGACTGACTGTTGTTGGTGGGACAGCTACGTTTGTGTCCCGGATCATACGAACGTATCTCTACTTCCCAAAGGCGACCGACGACCGTAGGCATCATTTATTGATGCCGTCGAAGAAACGAGTGTTGTCAAGGATGCGGTTCGGGGTGGTATGCGGGCTGGTGACCTCGCCCGCGGTGGTGCCTCCGTCGGTCCCCAAGGCACTCCAGCGCAGCCACACGGGCGTACAGCGCGGTTTCCAGCCACGGCACGAGAACGAGCTCGAGGGGTTGTTACTATCGTCGTCGTCGTCGGGACCGCCGGAGTGGCTCGCCGAGGGGCTCGAGGCCGAGATGGTGGGAACGTTGCGGTTCCGGCGGCACCGCAAGGGCCGACCCAAACGTCGCGCGCCGAGCGCGGCGGCGCGGGTCGTGAGCGGCGTGTTCGGAGCGGTCGGGTCGACGAACCGTCGAGCGTCGCGCGCGCTTCACGAGCTCGGTCGCGCGCTGGACAGCGTCGCCGAGCGCGCCGAATCGATCTCAAAGCTAGTTCACGCGGTCGGCCGGCGGCCGCCGTCGCTCCTCGACCCGCGACACCCCGTCTGCAAGGAGCTCGGAGGGCTGCCGGATCGCCGTCGTCGCGTCCCGACAACGACGACGACGACGACGACGACGACGACGACTATCGTCTCGCCGCCGAAAGACACCAACGAGACCACCGAGCTGGCCGTCGTCTCGCCGCCGAAAGACGCCAACGAGACCACCGAGCCGGCCGTCGTCTCGCCGCCGAAAGACGCCAACGAGACCACCGAGCCGGCCGTGTTCGCCGAGGAGGCGTTCGTCTTCGAGGATGAAGCGCCGTCGTCGGGTCGTCTCGCGGTTCTCGCTTCGAGTGCGGCGCGGTTCGTGCTCGCGAGGATCGACCGAGAGGTCCTCGGGGTGAGTCCGCCGTGGTGGGCGATCGGCGCCGTCTTCTTCTGCCTCGGAAGGCTATCGGCCGGGCCCTCGACGACGACGACGACGAAAACGACGACGACGACGAGTAAAGCGTCCTGGCGCAAGAAGAAGACCAAATTACTCCTAGCGGCGCTCCTCGTCGCTTTGGCCGTCGCGCGCCGATACGTCCTTGACGAGCCCGAGCTGCTCGCGGCGACCGATCCCGTCTTGTTGGAAAACGCCGCCGCCATCAGCAGGAAGCCGCGGCCGCCGCGGTTTCTCGCGGGAAACGACGTGCGCGAGACTCTGACGTGGTTCCACGCGATGAACGAGGCGATGTGGACGGGCGGCGGCGGGCGCGGCGGCTTGGGAAGTTATCTTGGAGAGAAGGCGTCGGAGCTCGTGATGGGAGCGCTGCGGGAGTCGACCTTTGCCGCGTCCCTCCACGTCGAGCGCGTTGACATCGACTTCGGCGGGGCGCCGCCGCGCCTCCGGCGCGCGACGCGGCTCCGCGACGCGCCGCGCTTCCTCGAGGACGCGCTCGGCGCGCGCGGCGCCGTCGCCGCGTTTGTCATCGAGGTCGAGGACTGGGCCTTCTCGCCCCGCGACCCCAACGACACCTTTCTCGCGGCCGAGATAAAGCTCAAGGGGTCGATGAAGTACGCCGTCCCCCGCCTGGGCGTCGTCCTCGACGACGCGAAGGTCGCCCGCTCGGCCGCCGTCGTCGCGATCGAGTTCGTGCCCGAGTACCCCTTCGTCCGAAACGCAGCCGCGAGCTTTTTGGCGAGCGACCTCCCCAAGCTCGCCGCGAGGTCCTTTGTCGGATCGACCCCCGACTCGGACCATCTCTTCGAATTCGAGCCCTTCGCGCACCTCGTCGACGACGAGCTCAGGCGAACCCTCCCCGTCGCCCCGCGCGCCTTCGCCTTCGACCTTGGCGAATGGCTCACCACCTGCACGACCGACATGATGCTGGTTGACCAAAACGCCACCTCCAACAGTACTGTTCTGGTCGACGATAAGCCGCGGGAAATTGAGGATGTGGAGGACGACGAAACCCGCCCGGGCTGGCGCCGTAACCGCCAACGCCGAAAACGAGACCCTCGCCACGGCCCGCTCGCCCGGCTTCGCGCGTGGGCGCAGCGCCGCCGCCGAAACCACAATAATCGCCGCGAGGAGGACGAACCCCAAAACGAGAGACCCCGACTCGAGCCGCCCGACGATCGCCGAGGAATGGACGACGACCGGCGCGATCGCCGACGTCTCGAGCCGCCCGCCCGACCCGACCCGCATCAGCCCGACGATCGCCAAGGCACGCAACGTCTCGCCACGCAGGAAAAGGAGGCGCGCAGAAGGCTCGAAGACGAGCGCCAAAAACTCCTCCGCGCCGCGAGCGCCGTTCGAAGGGAACGGGACAACCTCGTCGCCGCCGCCCGCTCCGCTCGACAGGCCTTCTCCGACCGCGTCTTGGCCGCCTTCAAGCTTCAGCTCGCCGCCGAGCTCGCGAGCTTGGGGGACGTTCTCCTCGCGAAGCCCTCTCGACACAAATCTCCGCCGCCGCCACAACGACAACAACCCCCCCTCGGCCGCCATCGTATATAACCACCGTCTCTCCATACGGACTGGCCCTTCCTGCACGCATCCACGCGCCCTCGAAGAGACAGGAAGATACTATATGCGCATTCTGAGTGATGTACACGCTGGGAGCGTATTCGTCACATATCACTACTGTCGTCGGAGGAGAACTCGTCGTCGCCTGCGCCGTCGATTCGGGGATGGTCGGGCGACCACATGGTGAAATAGGAGGGGCTGACGGACGACGGGATATTCGTGCCAAAGCGACGTCGCTGGACACCAACAGGCGCGGCATCGACAGCGTTTGAAGCGAGAGACGTCCGGACGGCCTCGCTCAGCGGCCTCCGCGTCTCTTCTCGGGCTGCTGCTGCTGCTGCTGCTGCTGCTGCTGCTGCTGAAGGGCCGTCTCTCCCCCCGAGGTCGCGCAACCGCCAATAGACGAGGGGCGCCGCGGCGAGAATGACGAGCGCCGCCGAGGCAACAACTGCGATGATTAGGCGCTCGACGGTGACCGCAATTGTCGCTGCGGTCTGCACGAAGAGCGCGCCGCGTGTCTTACGCTTCTTGCGCCTCTTGGCGCCATGTTTATGATGCGGCAACAAGTAGCCGAGGGAGCGCTCGAGATTGAGGTCGACGAGGCGCTTGATCCGGCCTTTGTCGCCGCGATCGAACTCGTCCATGTACTCGTGATCGAGGTAGTACCGCTTACGGAGAAACGGCCCGAGTTTTTGATAGCGCGCGCGTCGCGCCGCACCGTGGTGCGGCTCGTCGATGGCCGCGTCGATATCGCCCGTGTTATGGCGCGGGATCGCGAGCATCCCGCCGCGGCGGCGCGACAACCCGTAGCCCAAAGCGATAGCGCTCGTCACGTCCTCGGGAGCCTCGAGCGCTGCCTCGTAGGCTACCACCTCAAAACCGCCGCCCAAATCGACGACGCGCTCGCCGAGCGCTATGAACGTTCGTGTCGTGCGGTAGCGCTTGACCATGAGCTTTGACACCTTGTTGCGAGAACGCGCGTCGTCGTCGGGGTGCGGTCGCGCGCGCGTCGATGCTATCCAGGCATACGGGTCCTTGGTCACCAAAACAAGGAGGGCGCGCTCTGCGATCGGCGGCGGCAGCGCCCTCGACACCGAGTCGGCGTCGTTACGTCGAACCGCGACCGGTCCGACGAACAAATTGTCAAGGAGGAGCTGTTGCACGTACGTTGCGCCCGACTTCCAATCACCGACGACCACAAGCGTCTCGATTCCTGTCGCGCTGCGATTTGAAGCGACGTACGACGTCGCACGACGCGCTGGCTCTGCACGCCGCAGTCGACTCGCGAGGAACGGCACGGCGGCCAACGAAGCGACGACGCCCGCCACGACCTCCAGACGAATGGTAGGGCTCTTCGCAGTCTTCGCGTTGTTCCGCATCATCATCACGCGTTAATGAAAAAGGGTAAGTCTTATAGAACAACAAAGGGATCAGAGCTGAGAACTTTCGGCGAGAGATCGACTCATTAGCACATTAGCACAAGACTTAGTCAAGCTGCTTTCTGCGAAGCGGTTTTGCGACGACACGAAGCGAACACAGTGTGCTGTTGATGTTCATCAATATTAACGCTCTCACCATTTTAAAGGAGGTAGACGACGACGACGACGACGGCGTCGAGACGCAACGCGCCGTGCTGCGCGAGATTGTCGACGCAAATGAGGAATGGCTTGTTGGCTTGCTCGACGGCTTAGTGGAGGCCGCTCTGAATGCACAAGATCAGACGCACAGAGCAAACCCCACTTGTCCAAATCCAACTCTTCTACAAGGTCGGCGTCGACTTGCTGCTCACGGCCATGGTCCCTGGCCGAATTTTGTGCTATGGGTGACTGAGCATACGGATCTCGACGTGTTTGTCGATCTCTGTACAATCAGCTGGATTGAATGTCTCCTGATCCATCTTGGGAGTCTCCGGCGGCATAAGGTGAACGTGCGCTCTCTCTGCTCGCACCGGCCAACTGAAAGCCTCAGGTGGGCACATGTGAACGAGCTGGAAAGTATCTCCGTGCGCCGAAGCATCTGGAAGTAGCCACTTTGGCATTCTCACGTCTGCGCGCGCCAACAGGTGCTGGTGGGGTGGAGAGGCGTGCACCACTGCAGCCCTCGGAAAGGCCATCCATCTCTCGAGGTCCTCAAGTGGGCGCGCGCCAATTGATGCCTCTGTGTCGAACACGATGTCCTCAAGTGGGCGCGCGCCAATTGATGCCTCTGTGCCGAACAGGCGTGCGAGATGGCAGCCTGAAACAGCCACGTTGAGATCCGCAAGCGGCGCGTCCCACCATATATCCCTGGGATGGATGCACGCGCGCCGATGCAGCTGGATGTGGCCATCTCGACATTCTCAAGTGCGCACGCGCGAATGAGTGCTCGCGGACCACACCTGCGTGCGCCGAAGAAGCTGGAAGTGGGCACCTCGACAAAATGGGCGCGCGCCAACGGATGGCGCCCAGTTATCAGCCAGCTGGCGGCGGCCACTTTCATGTTTTCGAGCGGGCGGATGCATGCCGACGGGTGCCCTTGGGACTAAGATACGTGCGCCATTGCAGCTCAAGAAGGCCACCTCGAGGGGTTCTCGAATTGGCGCGCGCCAGTTGGTGCTTATGGAATGCGGGCTTGTGCTCCTCGGAAACTGGCTTTGGCCACCTCGACTTCCTCAAGTGGGCGCGGACCAAAGGGTACCCGTGGGAGGAAGCCACGTACGAGATAACAGCCCGACGAAGTAGCGACTTCGAGATTCGTAAGTGGGCACGCTCTAACAACGAATGCCACTCCTGGCGCGAGCATGGTGGTTCCATTTCAGATAACGAGGTCCGCACTTGGGTGCTGAATAAAGCAAGCGGAATAAAACGTAGGTCACCAAACTCGGTCGTGCAGGAAGAAACATTCGAAAAACACTGACTTCAGACAGCAAGTTCGGGAGCACAAAGTTTACGCTAACCACGACCGTTACGAATCTAACCGCTGTTTTGGCTTGCGAGACGCGGTGATCAGCCAACAACATCCACGATGACGACGAGCCGGTTCGCCGCGTGGGGCGACGATGAATCCCCCCAGTTGTTCTGGACACCCGTGAACCAAGGGAGCCAGGGGCGGTACGAGCTGGAGAGCGAGTTGCGACATCTGGAGCGCGTGGCGCGGTCTGCGAAACTAGCGGCAAGTGAGAAGCATGAGGAGGCGAAGCGCGTTGCGCGGCGGGAGAGTTCGATGCAGCGCGAGACCGAGGCGTTGAGAGCAAAGGTCGCGGCGCTCGAGGGTGTGCGCGAGCTGGCGCTCGCGTCGAAACGCGAGGTCGAGGGGCTGCGCGCCGAGGTCGCGGCGGCTCACGACGAGGCGCGGAGCGCGCGCGAGGAGGCCGAGGAGGCGGCGCGCGGCTACGAGGAGGCATGCCGCGAGCGCGACGCGGCGACAGAGGCGCGCGAGCGGCTCGCCGCGCGCGTCGAGGCGCTCGCGGCGACGGCGGCCAAGAACGACGAGGCGCTCCGCGCCAAGGACGACGCGCTGGGTGCCGAGCGCGCACGTGGCGACGATGCGACGGCGCGGCTCGGCATCGCGGCGCGCGAGCGCGACGATGCGATCGAGCAGCTCGAGCGCGCTTTGCGCGAGGCGCGCGACGCGGTGCGCGAGAAGATCGCGCTTCGAGGCGAGCTCGAGGAGCGCGCGCGCGACGCTAGGGCTCTTAAGAGCCAGCTGGACGAGCTGCGGGGATGGGCGACCGAGCGCCGGATCGACGCCGCAACCGCAAGCTTGCTCAAGGAGGATATCAAGCGTCTCGTGCAGCTGTTAGCGTCGACGGCCGAGTACGGCAAGTTCGCGGCGCTCTTCTTCGAGGACTCGCCCGGCGACGGCGCGTCCTACGTCGGCGGCGCCGCCGCCGAGGAGGCGTGTCTCTTCGGCGCGTCGCGCTGTTCGTCGTGCCGCACGGCAGCCGACACGGCTGCCAAGCACCCCGACGACGCGCGCGAGCGCGCGTGGGCGGCGTTTGCCTCGCTCGCGCGCCACTACGGAGCGTCTCGCGACCCCGTCGACGCGACGTGCGAGGCCGACAATTGGGTGCCGCGCGACGCCGCCGCCGCCGCGACGCGCTTCCACCAGACGCACATTCCCGGCGTCCCGTTCGAGTCGCTCCGCGCCTTCCTCCGCGAGACAAACCGCGCCTGGGCCGAGCGCGAACGCCGCCGCTGCGACCGCCTCCACGTAGTCTTCCAGAGGCGTATCGACGAGATGTTTCGCAAGACGCAGCAGGGTGTGCCCTACGACAAGGTTATGCACCAAAAAGAGCTCGACCGCGTCAGAGCTCAAGTGAAGCATCATCGCGCAAAGCTCCTCAAGGGCCGCCCTAAGAAGACCGTCGCCCGCAAGCTCCCCTCGACGACCAAGGCTCTCTTCCCGGGCGCCATGACCACTGCTGCCAGGGATAACCTGCTCGCCGCCTCGCTGTCGGCCGTCAACGCGGTCGCCCAATCCCGACCCGACCAGCCAGGTTGCTCCCCGTCTCTGGTGCGATCCGGGGCCAAGTGAATAAATAAGAACTCGAGACGCAGACGAAATACCCAGGGCGTGGTCGATCTTGGGTGTCGCAAGGCGTCTCCGAAAACCCAGCGGCGAGCACACTGAGTAGGTGGAGGAGTTCATGTCATCGGGCGACATGCTCGTGGCATTCCGGCGGCGAACATACTTCGCGTCGCCCTCGTTCTCATTTATCCGATCGTGGCACGCGCCAAGACACTACCGAACATCCCGTGAACAACTTCTGTGTTTAGAACAACGAGGCGTGCCGCCGCTGTCGTGATTGATTTGTCGGTGAGGAGGCTCGTCAGGAGAGTGAGTGAGTGAGCGAGTGAGTAAGTGAGTGAGTGAGTGAGTGAGTGAGCGAGGTCACGTCCCGAGAGCGGGAGGGAGTTATGGTCGAAGGTTTGCAGTCGTGGGAATTTATCAGCTATGTCTGATGATAAGGGTCATTCACCGTGGTCGGGCTCGGTAGTGGCGGACACTGCCAATCTTCTTGCAGTTACGCTGGGAGAGCGTATCTCGACGACAACACAACGACGACGCCCCCCACGGGAGGCATACGCGTCAGGCCCAGAAATGCTGAATAACGATGTCGACGCTCATTCGACAGACGGGACACGTGTCGCCGCGGGCCTTGAGCGCCCGTGCGCACCGGAGGCAGCACGCGATATGGCCTGCGCCGGGAAACAAATCAATGGCAGCACGACGAGACGACGCGCACCGGTCTCTCCGTGAACGAAGGTCGCGTTCCTTGCGGCCGACAAACAAACGACGCAGAGGGTTTCCCCGTTGATGGCGTCGGTGATGCGGTCGGCGTGGCTGCCGTCGACGTGGCTGCCGTTGGCGCGCGCTGCTCGGCCGTAGCTCTTGTCCTCTGTCGGGCGCGGTCGAGCTGGCGGCGAGATCCTGTGCGCGGCGGCCGAGGCGTGGCCATTGTTGTTGTTGTTGTTGTTGTTGTTGTTGTTGTTGTTGTTGTTGTTTCGGGAGGGCTCGACGGGCGGCGGGAGGGTGTCGGCGAGGCCGACGAGCTCGACGACGGCGAGATCGTCGGGGGGCTCGCGATTGAGTCGCTGGGAGATCCAGCCTCGCACGGGGTGCGCGAGGCGGAGCCGCGGGACACAATGTTGCGACGGATGGTCGGAGAACTGCTTCTCGTCGACCTGAACGAGGTCGCCGCAGGAGACGACGTGGACGATGGCCGACGAGAGCTCGACGGTTTCCCTGACGACGGCGCCGTCGGGCAAGACGACGCGGTAGGTCATGGGGCGTTTGAGCGGGAGGAGGGTCGCGATGGGGCCGCGCTGTCCAGAGAGCGGGTTGAGATCCTCACTGATCCAGCCGTCGTCGGTCCTCAATCGCGCGAGGCCCTGTTCGTTGACGCGGCGCTCTCTGACCTCGAATACGGCGTCGCGCGCGAGCGTGTAGAGGTGTCGCGAGGCGAGTTCGAGACCCTCGCGCAAGAACGCGCCGTCGCGGCAGACCACCACGAATCGCCAGGCCGCGCCGAGGGAGGCGTAATCTCCCGGGCAGCACTGGGTCGCGGCGACCCATCCCTGCGTCGGTTCCAGGACCCGGAGCCACTCGAAGCCGCGCGTCTGGTTGCGCGCGCGCGTCGCGCCGGGGCCGGCCACGGGCGAGGGGTCGACCACCGAATTCTGCTCGTCGACGGCGAGGGACGTCCCGCACTCGAGGTTCCGCAGGACGCGGCTGCTGACCTCGGGCGCTTGGTGGAGGGCACCTATTTCGGCAACGACGTGCCACCCCTGCGGGCCGCTGCTCGATGATTCGCCGAGTTGTTGCTGTCGTTGGTCCGGCGACGCGCTCGTGTCCGTCTGCTGCCGCGACGCGCGGCCGGTCATCAACGCGGAAATCATCCTTCTCGACTACAACAACAACGAGGAGTACGGGACATCACATCACATCCTGAAAGCGGGGAAGCCACCACAACACGACACCTCTTCGATCTCGGGCAGCAGGGCGAGCGTACCGGTACGCGGGGAACAAAAAACAGTCACCACAGATGACGTCATCATATCAACTCTTGGGGCTCCCAAATTTTCGGGCTTTTTTCGCCGATGCCCCGCTGCGATGTGTGTCGGATCTGCTACTCTGAAGAGTACGAGGACGGGAAGGGCCCCTTCATTCGACCCACGCCGTGCCGGTGTTCGGGGGAGCGGTCGTCGATCCACTTTAAGTGTTTGGAGCGGTGGCAGTCGTTCGCGCGAAACCAGGCGATTTGGGACGCCGGACGAAGGTGCCACGCCTGCGGCTCGACCTACAAGGTCACCTTGGACAGGAGAATCCCGGTCGGCATCCTCGGAGGCACGGGTTTGGTGGGAAGAGCCCTCGCTGCGCATCTCGCGACGCATCCTCTCTTCCGCGTCGGACCCGTCGTAGGCTCTAACGCGACGGTCGGCAAGCCGCTCGCCGAGGTCTGGCGGGCCAAGGAGGCGGCGCTCGAGGCACACTACGGCCGCAACCTCTGGAAAGCGGCGCCCTGCCCCGATGTCCTCGACGGCATTCGCGTCGCCTCGGTCGAAGACCTGATCGCCTCGCGGTGCGCGATCGCCGTCTCGGCCGTCGCGCCCGCCTTGGGCCACGTCGAGGAGGCCCTCCAGGCGGCGGGCGTGGCCGTCTTTTCCATGTCCCCGCACGCGCGCGACGATCCCCGCAACCCTCTCGTCGTCCCCGAGGTCAACGGTATGGAGTGGCTCGGATCTAGCGAGCGAAATCAATCGAAGAAACTTCCGCTCTTCAAGAGCCCCAACTGCGTGGTGTGCGGCGTCGGCGTTGCGCTTGCGGCGCTCGACCAAGCGTACGGCCTCGCCGGTCTCTCCGTCACGACCTTCCAAGCGCTCTCGGGCCGCGGCGACGCCGCGTACCGTCCGGCGGACCTCGTCGTCGCCAACGTCTATCCGCTTTCCGGCACCGTCGAGCGCACCGACGAGTTCCAGCGCGCCGAGCTCCAGCGCCTCTTCCCACGCCTCGAAAAGTGTTCCGTAGCCGCCCAGCGCGTACCTGTCCGCAACGGCCACTTTGTCCGCGCCGGCTGCGCCTTGCGCCGAAAACCCGCGAACCTCGACGACGTCCGCCGCGTCCTCCGAGACTTTTCGCCCCTCCGCGGCTTGGCTTTGCCGTCCGCGCCCTCCGCGCCGATCGTCGTCCTCGACGACGTCGGGAGGCCCCGGCCCGCTGACGACGCCCACTACGAAGGCGGCATGGCCGTCGCCGTCGGCGACATCCGCCTCGGCCGACCCGACGACCTCTTCGACCTCTCCTTCGCGCTCGTCGTCAATAACCTCGTCCGCGGGGCCTACGGCGCGGTGCGCCCTTCGTCTTTCGTCTACTCACCTCTCGCAGGCGCTCCTCAACGCCGAACTCTACGAGCTCCACGTGCGGCACCGCGACGACGACCCATCCTCCGAGAGAGACGACGCGATGGCACTGCCGAGTGCCCTGCACCCCGGCGCTCCCGCCAAGAAGAACCCGCAGCCGCTCGCCGCCGCCGCGGCATTAACAATCCCGGCGATCGACCACCTAAAGAAGTGACGCGGCTCCGAGCACTAACTTTAACCAACGAACGACTCGCAACGCCACGAACAAGAGCAAGAAGAAGAAGAAGAAGAAGAAGAACTTATCGTCCCCCCCCCACCTCTTCTACCGGAACTCCTTTTCTGCCGGAACTTGATATTTTTATCCATCCTAGATGGCCGCCGCCGCCGCCGCCGCCGCAGCGCGCGTGGGAGAGGCCGTCAGGCTTGCGCGCCAGGTGCAGCCAGCTTGGGGAAGCGTTCCGGTTGGTGATCGCGCGAAGATCGTGTCACGATTCGGTGAGCTCATCAACGAACACACCGAAGAGTGCGCGGCCGCCGTGACACGCGACACGGGAAAGCCCATCACGCAGGCTCGGAACGAGGTGAAGGCGACGGTGAAGCGCGTGACGTTCTTCGCGGAGGCGGCGGCCGAGGCGCTCAAGGCGCGCGTCGTCAAGTCGTCGTCGGTGATGAACGAGGTAATCAAGCGCGAGCCCCTCGGCGTCGTAGCGAACGTGAGCGCGTGGAACTACGTCTGGTTCATCGGCACAAACGTGTGGGCGCCGGGGCTCGTCGCCGGGAACGCCGTTATCTACAAGCCGTCGGAGCACGCGCTCGGCACGGCGCGGCTCGTCGGCGATCTGTGGCGCGAGGCCGGCGTTACCGAGGGCGTCTTTCAGACGCTCGACGGCGACGCGGAGGTCGGCAGGGCACTCGTCGACGCCGACGTCGACGGCATCTTCTTCACGGGGTCCTACGCAACGGGCCAACAAATCGCGCGGGCCGCTGCGCCCCGCATGGTCAAACTCCAGCTCGAGCTCGGCGGCAAGGACGCGGCGTACGTCGCCGACGACGTCAAAGACCCGGCCGACGTCGCCGCCAAGCTCGCCGACGGCGCCATGTACAACACAGGACAGAGCTGCTGCTCGGTCGAGCGGATATACGTGCACGAGCGCGTCTACGAGCCGTTTGTCGAAGCGCTCGTCGCCGAGGTCAACTCGTTTAAGGTCGGCGATCCCTGGGACGCGTCGACCTTCGTCGGCCCGCTCTGCCTCCCCTCGCAACCGGCATTTCTAGAGGCCCAGGTCCAGGACGCCCTCGCCAAGGGTGCCACGCGCCTCGCGGGCTTCGCCCCCCCGCCGACGCCTCGTCACTTCCCCCCGACGGTCCTCGTCGACGTCGACCATTCCATGGACGTCGCGCGACACGAGAGTTTCGGTCCCGTTGTCGCCGTGATGAAGGTGGCCGACGACGATGAGGCCCTCGCCCTCGTCAACGATTCTTACTACGGACTCACGGCCGCCATCTACTGCGCCGACGAGGATCGCGCGATGCGATTCCTCGCTGGCGCCAAGACCGGCTCCGCGTACTGGAACTGCTGCGACCGCACTTCGCCCTTTCTTCCGTGGTCCGGCCGCGGCGCTTCGGGCGTTGGCGTCACCATGTCCAACCTGGGCATCCAAACCTTCACGCACGCTCGCGGCTACCACCTCAATCGCCCGCCATCATGAGTCTCTTCAAGGACACTAGCCCCGCCGCCACGTCCGGTCCCCCGTTTCGGTT
Organism: Chrysophaeum taylorii; assembly: GCA_029834535.1. NCBI lineage: Eukaryota > Pelagophyceae > Pelagomonadales > Pelagomonadaceae > Chrysophaeum > Chrysophaeum taylorii. Next base: position 117,251 of record JAQMWT010000093.1, read on the forward strand.
ATTATTGTAGGAGCCGAAAAGTACGTCAGAACGGCGCAGCCGGTGCTACTACGACAACGCGGTTATAATTCGCGCGTGTTGCTGGATTTCGGGGGGGATTCTAGCTTGCTTGATACGCGCACACATCGGCGTCCACTCCGCCGTGATCCTCGCGGGTGCTGTGGCCAGCTGGCGTTTTGTATCCACCGCGCCTTTCGTCGACGCCAACCGTCCATCTGGTACCAACAATGCAACTTCAGCTCGCGCACGCCGACCGCTTCATGAAGCGCATTGAAGGCAGCGACGCGGCGCTCCGTCGCCGCGAGATGGCTCGACCCGAGTTTCGGCAGCGCCTCCCGTTTCCCAACAAGGGGAGCAGACGTGCATCCCGCGTCCTGCAACGCAAGCTGCTCGATGTCTTTAAGTGAGCTCTTGGTTGAACCTTCTATTCGCGGTACTTTCGCCGCATCGCACCTCGGCCGCGCGTGCCATCGCGTCGCCGGCGATCTCCTTGGCGGATTTCGAAAGGATGCCCTTCAGGCGCTTCTTCTTTCTTTTACTTCAAATTGTAATGTAAAGGCTGTCTTTTTAATTTTTTTTAGCAACTAAAAGACACTAGAATAGATCTGCAATTAAGAACCAGACCTATAATTAAGAACCGGCCTATTTTTTCGTCGTTATCGTCGTCGTTGGGCTCGGCGTCCGGGCCGAGCGGGCGTCGTGGGCGGCGGCGCGCCGTTGGTGTTCGGCACCGCGTTGTTCGCGACGGCTTCTGCGGTTGTAAGCGGCCTGCCGCGCTTCGACTTCTTCGTCGTCGACCCCTTCGGACAACCCTGCTTGATCTTGGGCTTGAAAAAGCTCGTAATCAACGAGTTACCGGAGGCCTTCGCGGCGCTCGCGCTTTTGAACTTCTTCGACGGTCTGCATATTTTGCGCGCCTCGGCCAGCGCGTCGTCGTCGTCTGAGTCGTCGAGGCTATTGGTGTCTTCCTCGCCTCTAATCACCTCTTCGTCGTCGTCGCCGGCCGCAGCGCGATTGGACCCGTCGATACATATGCGCGGCCTGGACGACGAGATCAGCGTCCGACGGGATCGGGCGCTGGAGCAACACGAAAGCAGCCTTCTCCTTGTCTGTTAGTTCGCACACAGCGCTTTCCTCCGCGCACCTCCGCTCGAAATGCCGATTAAAGCGCTGCGCGCATCCACAAACGCCGCCGTCATTGTCCCGCACTTCCGGCATCAGCTTTGCGCGCGCAGCAACGACGTCCAGAGTTGAATACATGTACCCATACATGATTCAAAATTATTACAACGTCCACCATCTGTCCCGGGGGGGGTGGAGGGCTGGTATGATGAAAATAAGGTCCAAGATCGGCCCTGGGCGCTGCCGCCAGTGTGGCGGTAGCATGGGGACCTCACGGACGAGTCTGTGATGGTCTTCTCACCTCCCAAAAAGTCACCATTAAGGAGAGTTCTTAATTTGAGTCTATAACCGAATTTTCTGCGCGTAGAGGGGGCCTGAGACGCGTCGTTTGCACGCATAAAAACCACCTGTTGCTGACACACCCCGGCCCCTGAATTTCGGCGCGCATAGGTGGTTCTCAATTGTAGATCTATTCTACTGTCTAGATTTTTTCTATGTCGAAACATCTTCAGAATAAAAACTGGGAAGTCGTCGCCCAGTGACTCTGATCCCACGCGCCTCGACGCTTTGATTAGCCTACGCCCCATGCTTTGGGCTGGCCTCTATTTAGTTATGCATTGTAGCTCTCTGCGGCCTTCGCCTCCGAAGGCAACAAATTATACGTAGATCTCGGATACCAGGCCTTGAACAAGCTGCGGAGATTCATGATGAGTCGGCGCGCTCGAGCTGCGCGTTTCGTGCAGTGCTGTTTGCGTGCTAGAAGAAGAGTAGCACGTCTCGTGCAGGGCCTGCGTGCTCGAACTGCTCTTCTCGCTCTCGGTTTGCACAGCGGCGTCCCGCGTGGTAGACCGCATCGATAGCTGGACGCACGAATTTGCGATCCTCCCCATCCGCGGAAATCGAGACTACGCGAGCATTCGCGTGCTCGAGATCCAAGGCATTCAGCACGTCGTGCGCTTGGTTGGCACTCGCGGCGGCCGCAACCTCAAGTCGGTTGATTGTTGTCGTCGCGCTCGCGGCTCGGCTGTTTCGACGCGCGGTCAACGTTTTTTCGCGAGACGGGCCTCGAGGCGATAAAATAGGGGTTGGACTGTCGCCACCACGTCGGGCATCCGACGACGCAAAGCGTCGAGAAGCTGCGCGTGCTCGATGATGGCACCGCGTTCGGTCGTCGCGGCCGCGATTCGTACGTCGCACCCTTACGACGACGACGACGACGACGACCACCAATGCGCGCCCGCCCTTCTTTTTTTCGGCGACCGCCGCTCACTCCAGCCACTCGTACATCTTGCTCCGTCTCTGTAAATAAAAACTCGGCCTTTGGCCCCTGCATCTCCTTGCTTTTGGAAGGAACCCGAACCCGTCTATTGAGACGTCGTAGCCTCGCCGATATCCACCACCGGCCTGAGGGAGGATTGGTTTTTTTTCGCGTAATCGCGAGGTCTCTCTCTCCCTACACATGATGACTCTATTCCTGTGCTAGGCGGCGGCGCGCGCGCGTGCAGCACACCAAGCCCGCTTTGCTCGTTTCTTCGCGCTAGACGCGAACGCGAAAAGCACAATCCCGATGGTGGCTCCCATCCTCCCTAAAAACAAAGACCGGGCCGCAGGCAGCCCAGCCGCGGAGGAGCGCGTCGGTTCTCGAGCAGCAAAAATATAAGGAGGCTAGTTGTCTCGCGTTAGTAGGCATCAGCGACCTGGGCACCAACGTTGGTCGTGTCGCGCAGGATGGTGTTTGCTACCTCGGCGTCCGGATCGAGTCGGAGGGCGAATTGATCCGGCGAGATGCAAACGGTGCGCGTGCATTGGTTGACTTTGTAGATGCCGACGAGGCGGTCGGCGAGTTCGAACATGTTGTTGCGGAGCGAGATGATGATGAACTGAGCGCTTTTGCAGCGTTCTTTGATGTAGTTCGCGATGATCGACACGTTCTTGAAGTCGAGCGCGGCGTCGATCTCGTCCATGACGTAGAGAGGCGTGGGCTTGTAGTGATGCAAAGCAAATACGAGCGCGAGAGAGGAGAGCGTCTTCTCGCCGCCGGAGAGGTTGCCTGGTCACGAAAAGATGAAAGCGCACCAACGAAACGAGACACGCACTGATGTTCTTCCACGATTTTTTGGGCGGCCGGACGGAGAAGACGACGCCCTCCGAGAACGGGTCGAGGGAGTCGACGAGTTCGAGCTCGGCGTCGCCGCCGAGCGTGAGGAGCTGGTAGTTTTCCTTGAGCTTGAGGGCGATCTGCCCGAAGCCGCACATGAAGTCTTCGAGGCGCTTGCGGCGCAGGGACTCGAGGTGGTCGCGCGCCTTGTTGCGCGCCTCGGTCACGACGGCGAGCTCGTCGAGACGTTTCTCGTACTCTCGGCTCTTGGCCTCGTATTCGTCGATGGTCTCGAGGTTGACGTTGGCGCGCTGGGCGTCGCGCTCTGCCTCGAGCAACGCGATTCGGTACTTGAGGTCCTCCTTGTCCTGCGCCTCGAGCTTCTCCGCGGAGAGGTCGCGCAACACGCGAGGGTCCACCACCTCCTCCTCGGTCTCTCTCTCGCGGTCGTCGTTCTCTCCGTCGTCGTCGCCCTCGTCCATGGCGTCCTGGCACTTGGCTTTGCTGGCGCGCGTCAGCACGTCTGGGTAGGCGTCGACTTCTTTTCGGTGGTCGGCGCGGAGCTTGCCGAGTTCCTTGAGCCAATGCTGGTTCTTGGTCTTGTTTTCCTTGATGGCGCGCGCGTAGTCGTCGATCTGATTTTGGAGGTCGACCTCGTTGGCCTTGAGCTCGTTTGCCTTGGACTTGAGGTCGGCGAGCTTGGTCTCCTGGTCGGCGAGGTCGGCGGCGCGGGCGTTTGTCTCGTCGTTGGCCGAGTCGAACGCGGCCTTGGCCGCGGCGGTCTGCTCTCTGACGTCCGAGAGGTCGTCGGTCGCCTCGGCGAGAGCGGCGAGGTCGCGCTCGGCCTTGGCCTTTGCGGTACGCGACTTGGCGAGGGCCTTGGTGGCCGCCTTGAGGGCGACGTCCGTCTCGGAGAGCGCCGCTTTGGCGTCGTCGACGGCGGCGATCGCCTCGTCGGCCTCGGCCGTCGCTCGCTTGAGCACCGGGCCGCCGGCCTCAAGGACGGCGCGGCGGAGGCCTTCGACTTTGGCCTCGGACCGCTCGGTCTCGGCCCGGAGCGGTGCGACCGAGGAGGCGAGCTCGTCGCGGCGGCGTTTGGACGCTTGGAGCGCGGCGGCGGCCTCGGCGGAGATCGTCGCGTCGCGCCGGAGCGTCTCGGCTCGGGTCTCGAGACGTTGATTCGTCGCGGCGGCGGCGCGTCTCTCCGCTTCGAGCCGCGGCCGCGTCACCTCGACGATCTCCTCGAGATCGCGCCTGACGGCGTGAAGCTCCGATTCGACGCGCTGCTTGTGCTGCGACGCGCGGTTCGCCTCGGCCGAGGCCGCCTCGGCGCGCCGCTCGAGCTCCTCGACGTCGTTTGCGTCGTCGTCCTCATCCTCGTCCATCGCCACGGGCTGCTGCTTTCCGCCGCCGCCGCCGCCGCCGCCGCCCTGGAGGCGCATCTTGCCCGACTTGGGCTTGCCGCCGCCGCCCGACATCGTACCGCTCGCGTCGATGAGCTGGCCGCCGAGCGTAACGACGCGCTTGCGCTCGCCGCGCGCGTACGCGAGTTGGACTGCGGCGTCGAGGTTTTTGGCGACGAGCGTCTCGCGGAGCGCCATGTAGAAGGCCGGCGCGTACTCGTCGCTCTCCGGCGCGACGAGGTCGAAGAGGCGACCAGGGGGGGGTTTCTTTTGGGGTTGCTTGCGCGCGCGATCGCGCCATTGACCGAGCTCGTCGAGGACGACGAAGCTCGCGCGGCCGAGTTTGTGCTTGCGCAAAAACTCGATGCAGCGCTGGCCGCCGGCGCCCGTCTCGACCACCACGTGGTCCAGCAAATCGCAGGCTGTCGAGATAGCCACGTCGTAGTCGCTCGCGATGGAGCCGAGGTCGCCGAGGCGGCCGCGGACGCCGGCGCTCGCGAGCTCGCCGCCGCGCCGGCTGGCCGCGAGCACGTCTCGGATCGCCGGCGGCACGACGCCCTTGGCGGCCATCGCCTCCTCGCGCTGGCGGGTTTTCGCGTGACGCGCCTCGACGGCCGCCAACGCTTCCCGCGCCGCGGCGCGCGAGGTCTCCTCGGTCGTCGCGACGCCTCGGAGCTCGCGCTCGAGCGCCGCGCTCCGCGAGCCGAGCGCCTCGGCGCGCTCGTCGAGGCGCGAGAGCTCGGCCGAGCACCGCGCGGCCGACCGCGCGGCGACCTCGAGCTTGGCGGCGACCGTCTCGAGCTCGGCACGCGCCGCCTCGGGACCCCGCTCCAAAGCCTCGATCTCGGCCGTCGCGGCGTCCACGCTCGACTCGGCGTCGCCCAGCCTCGCCTTGGCGGGCGCGAGCTCGTCGCGCTGCGCGACCTCGAGGTCGCGGCGCACCGCGGCCGTCGCCGCGCGCGCCTCATCGCGCGCCGCGGATAGCACCTCCTCGGCCCTCGCCGCGTCCTTTTCGGCCGCGTCGAGCCGCTGCCGCAGCTCGGGTTCGGCGGCCTTGGCGGCCTCGATGTCGGCCTCGCGCCGAGCCGCGTCTTTGGTCTCGCGCGCGACCGTCGCCTCGAGCTTTTTCGCGGTCGCCTTGCGATGCTTCGCCTCCTCCTTGAGCTCGATCTCGCGGCGCTCGAGCGCCACCATCGCCTCCCGCGCCTTTCCGCTCGCACGCGCGGCCGTGGCGTGCGCCTTCCGCAGCCCCTCGACCCGCTCGACCGACGTCGCCGCGTCAGCCTCGACCGACGCGCGCGATTCGGCGGCCTCTCCTTGCCGCGTCCGCAGGTCGCCGTGGCGCTCCGTCAAGCTCGAAACGTTCGAGCCGGCCTCGTGGGCGTACGCTTGGTACAGCACGCACCGCTCCCGCCGAATTGCGTCCTCCTTGACAACGAACGCCTCGGCCTCCGTCTTGGCGTCCTCGAGGCTCGCGACCTCCTTTTCCGACACCTTGAGACGGTTCAGCTTCTCGAGGCGCGCCTCGCACGTCGCGTCCACCACCTTCTCGGCCTCCTCGATCGCCTCCACGTACGAGTTCGACCCGATTATGTCCTCCAAGTACTCCAGCAGTCCGTCCTCGTGCTGCGACGCCGCCTTGGGCTTCATCATCGCTATCTGCTCGACCTCGCCCTGGAGAATCAAAAATCGGTTGTTGTCCAAGTCCACGCCCCGCCGCCTCAAAAGTTCGCCCACCTCCCCAAAGGTCGACGACGCCCCGTCGATTGTGTACCGCGACTGGTTGTTGGCCAACGCCACGCGCGTCACCACCACCTCGCTCCCCGGAACGATCTCGTACTCGTCCTCGCGCTCCGTCCCCGCGCCGACCACCGCGTCGCAAAAGTGAACCGACACCCGCGCGCAATCCACGTCGGGAAACAAATCCGACTTGTGGATCAGCTCGGACACCTTGTTCAGCCGAAGCTTCTTCGCCCGCTTCCCGAACACGAACAACATCGCATCGATCACGTTCGACTTGCCGCTCCCGTTGGGACCCACGATCGCCGAGAACCGCTTGTGAAACGGACCAATCTCGCGCACACCCCCGTAGCTCTTGAAGTTCTCCAGCACCATCTTTTGGATGAGGAGCCGCGAAGAAGACGACCCCGCCTGTGGTGCCGCTGTCTCCTCCATCTTCCTTTTTTTCAAATCCACCAACGGAAGGACGACGACAGAGTCGAGGGTTTTGGGGTAGGTGTGCATAAATAAGGGGGGGGGGAGATTTGAGGGTTCGCCTCTCTGTTGAGGAGACGGATGCGCGCGTCGTGGGCGTCGTTCGTGGCCGGTGCCATCGCCGGCGGCTCGAGCGTGGCCGTATACGTCCTATGGATGTCTCGGCGCCGCCGCCGCCTTTTATTTTTAAGCGCGCCCTACAAATGCGGCGAGTACGGCATCGGCGTCCACCCAGTCAAGGATGGCGACGTGACGATCCGTCTTGCAACGCCGGGAGACGCCCACAAGATGATTGCGCTCATCCAGGGCCTCGCCCTATACGAGCGCAAACCCATCTCGACAGTCGAGGTTACCGAAGCGAATCTCGTAGCTGACGGCTTTGGCCCAAACCCTCGTTTCCACTGCCTCCTCGCCGAGATCGACAACGGTGACGCCATCGGCTTCGCCTTCGTTTATCCAAGCTACTCGACGTGGCAAGGCCTCTGCCACTACCTCGAGGATCTCTTTGTCGACGAAAAGCACCGAGGCCGGGGGCTCGGTGCCCTGCTCTTGAAGTCCGTCGCCGCTATCGCCTACGCCCAAGGCTGCAAGCGCCTTCATTGGAATGCCCTCGACTGGAACACACCCGCCTTGAAGTTCTACGAGAGCGTCGGCGCCAAGCGCCTCGACGAGTGGGTCACCTTGAGAATGGGCCGCCCGGAAATCGCTGCCCTCCTTGGCCGTTCGTCGTGAATGATGATTTTTTCTCTTCTTCACCACACCTGCGCCACCTCTCTTAATCGCACCTGCGCCCCCCGGTAAGGCCCATATACTGACGAAGTTTCTCCCCAGCGCCTCCGGTAGCTCCGGCGACGCAGCGAGACCCAGAGCACAACGGAAACTTTATCCTTGCTACAAAGCCGTTACTTTGCACAACGGACCGATGATATAACGGCCGCGAAGTGATGATGATGGTGGCGTCCACGTGCGAACGAACGACGACGTTCTTGGGCCAAGTGGGACAGCCGTATCTCGGGCACGTCGCGGACATCTCGCTGTGCTTTGAGAAAACGATCAAAGTGTTGTGCGTGACCCATCATGCTGCTGCGCGCTCCGAATGATTTATTTTGTGCAGGGTCGACCGCCTCAGCGCCATCGACGAGCGCGTGGCCAAGATCGAAACGCGAACGAACGAGCAGATCGGGGAGATTCATACGAAAATCAACACGCTGGCGCACAACATTCAGGTGCGCAACAATGGTTGCCCACAACACGTGAGGTGTTCGCACCTTCGTCCGTCCGCAGGGTTTTGGCGACAGCGCGGAGAAGCTCGAGGCCGAGAAGGCCGAGTTGGAGAACTACAAGATGAAACTGAGGCAGCAAGAGGATCAGCGGCGGCGATCTGTGGCTGAGAAAAAGAAAGTGTACGACAAGCCGCCAAGCAACGAGGACGCGAGGCAGCGATGGAAATGGGCGTTTTCGCAAATCAAATTCAACATCATGATGGGGCGACTGGACCTCAAGGGGATGAAGGTCAACATGCAGCGATCGATTGGCCATCGCCTAGAGAAGGTTGAGGACAGTATCGACTGCGTCCTCTTCAAGATGGAGAACATGGGTGCCGCCATGAACAACGGCGGCGGAACCGAAGTGAGAGACAGCGTAAGGTTTCTCGATCACAAGCTCGAGGCGCTGATGCAAAAGGTCGCGGCCTACGAAGAACGCGCGACCGAGCATGAAAACTGGCGCGAACAACAGGACGACGCCATGCAGCAGGTATCCTGTGCCCTCGAAGAAATGTCGCGACAGGTCGCCGTACTCAAGGAACACGACGACTCGGAGCGGGAACAAGCTGAGTCGGGAGCTCGCGAGTTGGAATCCGTGTACGCGACTGCGGTCAGCAAATTGCGCGATCTCGGTCTCGACGCGCGACATGCCCTCGGAACGGCTCCGGTGAGTGGCTCTACTCTCGCTCCACTTCTTCGTGAGTTCGTATCGCAACTCCTTGGACCTCCGCGTGGCGTCGTCGACAACCTTGATGTGCTGGCGTCCAAGTCCATGCAAGAAAGGCTTTCGGCGATCCAGCGTGCCGCTTGGGCCCTTCACAAGGTCAAAACTCTCGACGCCAGGGCATTCAAACGCATGCAGACCGACCCAGACTTCGCGCGATCCTACGTGTCTGTTAATCAGGTCGAGACCCGCGACGGCAAACTCACCTTTGCCGACGATCTTGCGACAACCTACTCCCAGCTGCTCGACATAATGCGCCAATTCACCAACGCTGGCCACGTCAGCCTGCGTACGCAGTGGCTTGAAGACATTGTTGGTGCATTCCCTGAGGCCACAACGCTCGAGGACAGGCTTTCTGCGCTCGCAGCCGAGGCTGAGACGGCATCACGCATGGCAGCTGCGGCGATGACACGCGAGGGCGTGAATGAGACGTGCACGGCACTTATCAGGGTGGCCCTGGACGCTCAAGTAGCCGAGCCGATTGCCAATCCTTTGGATATTTCTTTGAACCCACAGTTCCAGGAACTCGTCACTCGCCTGGGTGAGGCACATGCGACGACTGCCGAAATCCGAGCTCGTGTAGACGAAAAGGCAGCAGCCGCGGACGTATCTTCCTTATTCAACCGGATCAGCGACCAGCTCATGCGCATACGTGCCACGACGTTTGACCGCAGACATCTCGAGGAATTATTGTCGCTCAAGGCTGACAAGACCGATATCGAGCGCATCGCCAGGGAGTTGGCAGCAAACGCTGCTGATGACGACGACGCCGAACCAGTTCTCGTCTCCAAGGAACAACTCCCCAAGTACAAGTGCCTCAGCTGCGATCGCCCGCTCCGCCGGAGCTTCGGATTAGGAGCCAGTCCGCCACGAAAAGCAGCATCGCCCGCGGCATTCGAGGCGTTGCTTCCAGCCGATGTTGCTCCTGGGAACCGACAGGATCAAACGAAGAGTTCGCCCCATACGACGAGCTCGCCCGCGCTAGATACCTCCCCACGTCCAGAGGGCAATGTCACTTCTGGTACAAGTCGGCCGCACAGTGCAATGTCGGCAAGTCAGGCCGAGTATCAAAGCCGTTTCGAACGGCGTCCATCAACGCATACACTCAGAATCCCCCAGCTCGGCATGCATGCGCGGTACCCTGCTCTTGTCCAGCAGTCAAAGATCAGCGCCGGCACTACGTGTTTCCTGCCTTCCATGCGAGCAGGAGACCGTTCGCGATGACGACGTGGCTCACCACATGATTTGTGGTTACAGGGACCTAATAACTAACTAATGGGGTGTATCAGGGAGCTCAGTAAGAGCGTAGTGTCGAGGCGCGGGATGCGAAGGGCCGACGCATGCCACCTTCAACCCCCAGAACGAACTAGAGACATCGGAATATTACAAAAGGCAGCCTATGCTTTACGCTTGCCATGACGTCGACCCGTACATCAGCGAAAGGTTAATGCGACTCGATTCGTACGTGCGCCGGAAGCTGCGCGTGGAGACATGGTTGTGCAAACTCATCGTACCTTTAGTAGTATGCGGACTCACTTGAGTGGCTGCGTTTCGTGTACGAGCCTGGATTTGAAGACGAGGCATCGATTTTGGCGATGTGGAACGTCCAGAAACGGAGCATCTCCAAGCGCTGCCATGACGCGCCGAAAATCTTGGTTTGCCGTTGCAAACGAGAAATTCTGTCAGACGTAATCAAAACTGGACGACCATAATGGTACGCACGCTCGGTGTTTCAGAAAGGTATACTCTCAATCCACCAGATGTGTCGTCGAGATTTTCGGCGTCCGGTGTCAACCAGCAGTTGATAGTGACCGTACCCTCATCCGCGTGAGGTCGAATGCCCTTGTCGCCGTTGTACAGGTACTTGTACGCCCAGGCCTGGACGAGTCTCTTGTGTCGCACAATTCTGGACAAGCGCGTTTGAAACTCCTCGGCAATCTGGAGCAAAAGGCCTGATGCAAGGCCATCTTCCAAGTATGCACCGAGATGTCCGCGCTTGATGTCGAACCAAATTGTTGATTTGAGGAGCTGGGAGCGAAGAGCATCAAGGGCATTTTGATTGAGTGCATTATCGATGACAGCAATGCCCTCATTGGAGAAGAACGCATCCGCAATTCGATCCGGTTGCCAACCATGATCGAGAGCTGGCAGAGGGGCAAGACTCGGTGGCAGCTCGACGTGAAGAAGCCTGCCATAGGTCGCCATTACAACAACCTGTGGTTTCGCGGTCGTCAGAGTCACTCAAACAAGTGGAAACGTTAAACACGGTTACTCGCGAGTTCGGGATCGATTGATGCTGTCGCATTCAGAATCTCAACGAGCTGTCGAAACGACACCAATGAAACAAGATCGTTGCTATCTGGAAGGTGAATATCGAACAAGTCGGCCACGTGTTCATAAGCTCGAGCGAGAGAAGCGAAGAGCGATTCGTCAGTTAGATCGTCGTCTGCCAACCCTCGTGATGTGACATTTGGGAAATTTTCCAGAAGACGAAATGCCTTGGCAGCTGTGCTCCTCGCTGTTTCGCTCGGTGGAACATGGGTCGTAGCGAGGTAGGAAAACTGTCGAGCGTCATGGTGCAGCTTGCTCGACGACGTATACATAAGTCTTCGAGGTGCACCGTTTGCCGATGCCGGGTCGGCGAGCTTGAGTTCGACGACTCGCCACCCGCCGTCATTGACTCCGACGGAGACGCCACTGCGATGCTGCGCCGCGTCTCCTGTCGGATCAACGTCCGAAAGAAACTCGAGAAGCAGATCGGCGTTTGATGCCGCCTCATCTTCGACTCGCGGTGCGTTACGGAGTTGGTGCCCCCCGCGTCGTTGCATAACAACCTCGTGAAAGAGGGCGGCGGCAGTATTAGGCGTACCACCGCGGGTGGCTCGCGCGGTCGCCGCGATGCGTGCCAGCTCAGGGATCTTGCTGCTTAGCACGAGCTTCCGCGCGGCCAAAAGCCCAGCTTCAGCAATCGCAGCGAGCGTCGAGAGCGCCCATGCCGCTCGAGTGTCACCTTGCGGCACCTCACTCTTTACAAAGACGCCGCTTGCGACGGCGAGCGAGAGCGAGAGCGCGTGAAGGCTGTCGACATCTCGAGGAAGAAGAAGATTAGGTGTGTCACCATGTCGACCTCGCATATCAAATGCAATGTGCCGCGTCAAGGAGCACGCGCCTTCCCAGTATCTGCCTGCTTCAAGAAAAACACCGGGATCGCCAAAGTCTTTACCCGTGCGATTGTGTTCGAGGCATGCGACTTGGTGCGTCTTGCGTAGCGTATTCAGAATGTCGGCGAAAGTATCTGGTGTCGAAACGCTACTTCTTTTCGTTTCCACCTCTTGGCCGTCATGATTGGCCTGGCGGGAGTGCTGGCATGCGAAGGCGGCGTAAAGGTTCGCGTATTGACGTGCCATGCGCTCGAAAGAAAGGTCGATACCGTCGTCAAGGCCGCGAACGCGCCTCGCCGCCATCACGCCGGCGGCTGCAGCGCGGTTGGGGTTCTCGAGGACGTTTATGATGGCCGCGACGAGTGCGGGTACGGATGGCGTTTCGACTACAGTCCCATGGTGATCGCCCTGCACAAGGTATTCTGACACGCCGCCAACGCCAAAAGATATAACATAGCGGTCTTCTGCCATCGCTTCGATGTTGCACATGCAGAATGTTTCTTCCAGAACGTTCGTGTGCACGACGATGTCCGTGTAATTTCGAATCGCCTCGCGGACGTCTTCGGGTGGTAGCCATCCCAAAAACTCGATGTCGGCATCGTCGCTAGACCCCACGGACAACCCCAGCATACGAGCGAGCTCTTCCATCGCCGCTCGCAGTGGTCCATCACCGATCACGACGAACCGGACTCGCGGCGACGTCTTCCGCGGTGCGTGGCGGGAATATAGTGCGGTGATGCTGGCTGCCGCGCGAACGAACAAGCCCGGCGATTTTTGGGGCGCGAGGCGCCCGACGAAGGCGACCCGCACCACGGTGCCCATCGCGTTATCGAAGGCGCGCGATCGTCGTCGCGGCGCGATTACTTGGTCGTCGCGACGCACGTCAACACCGGGGTTAATGACAAAGAGAGGAACGGTGACCCCACGGCGTGCCCAAAACTGCGCCGCGAACTCCGAGGGAAGAATGAGTCCGGCCAATAATGTTCCATTCCCACCTTTGCGAGTTCCCGTCGGGAGATCGCCCCACCACAAGTTGGCGGGCTCGTTGAGGACGTGGGGCACGCGAGCGAGGCGAGCGCATTCGACTATGAGTGCGTCTGCAGACGTGTAGGTCTCGTGGTTCGTGAACGAAACGACGTCGGCCGTCATAAAAATATCCAGGAGCTTGCCGACAACGGCCTCGAGCGCCGGCGGGAGAGCGTCGCGAGACGCGTACGTTGCGAGTCGCTTGCCGATGTTGTCGGCGGGCGCGCCATCGAGATCGCATGCCAGCTCGTACGGGATCCTGGCGGCGTACCTGACCACGGGGACGCCGAGTGCTTCCAGCCTGGCACGCAACGGTTCGGGCCGGCCTTCGGGAGCACTCGTCGCGTACGTGAGTCGAAACGCCGGGCGACCGTCCGAGAGCCGAAGCCCGGGAAGTCGACGAGCTTGCTCGAGAGCGAGCATAGCTTGTCCGCCAAGCGACAGGCTCCCAACAAGCACCACGTGCATCGGGCTTTGGAGGCATCGGTCGTAGTCGTAGGCGTCGGCCCGAGGTCGCCACCACCTGTCGAGGTGCGCCTCCGGGGATTCGCGCGAACGCAGAATTTCTTGCCCCGGCTCCGGCATGACATCGAAGACCGTCACAGCGACGCGCGCAGGGTCGACGCCGCGTGGAATCGCCACGTCGTCGTCGTCGTTCTCGATATCGGCGTCGCGCCTGAGCGCCACCTCGATCACGTGCGTCCCGAGACGCATCGACATCTCGAGCTCCGACGCAGGCAACGGGGGACCGAGCGTCACCGTCTGACCCCGGTCGATGCGGAACCACACGGAGAGCCCGGCCCGCTCTTCCGGCGAGATGAGGTGGAGGTCGTAGAAGTGGAGGACCACGCGCACCACGTGCCGGTTGCGGTCGTCGGGGCGATGCCCGTATACAATGTTCCCCGACTCAGGTTCGGCGATGAGCACGAACGGCGCTTCCTGGACGACGGCGGCGGCGGCGACGGCGAGCGCGACCGCTAGGGCCCACATAATTGATCAATCAATGTTTCGGCAGGCGTTGAGTGTCTTCGGTCCGTTGAACATCAAGATCGTGGGCCCGTACATCAACAGGTCAAACAATGGTGGCCTCGCCGCGGCGCAACGCGGTCGTAATCGCGGCGACGCTCGTAGTCGGCGCTGCGGCCCTCGGGCCGTTTGGCAAGAAGAAGGCAAGTCCCGTTGCGAGATGCTCTACTCTCCTCTCGCGCGCACGCACGGTAAAGTAGTAGATGTGGCGTGCCCTCGCAGGAAGAGCCCCCCCCGCCGCCGCCGCCATCGACGTCGAGCGCTGCGTTGACGTCGATCATCGCGGTCGTGTCGGGGTTCTTCGAGTTTGGCTTCCTGTGGCGGCTGAGTCTTTTGCTGTTTCTGAACGCCAAGTTCAAGCTGTCCGAGAAGCTGTTCAAGTGGAAGGGCCTCAAGGACAACTACGCGCTCCTGCTGTTCTTCGCGTTCTGGTACGCCGGCAACACCAAGTACAACGAGTATAACAAGGCCGCGCTCGATGCGGTGGGTGGAAAGCACGCAGGCATGACGATGACGGTCTCGACGATGCAACTCGGCGTAAGCGACTCCCCAATCGATCGACTACATCCCCCCGCGCAGGTGTGCGCGGTCTACGCCGGGCTGTTGTGGCTCGTCGCCTCGAATCCCATCAAGTTGTGCGGACTTCAGTGGCCCGAAGCCCAGAAGGTGCCCGAGCTCCTGAGGAGCGACGTCTTAGCGACGATTCCAGTCGGCTTTTGCGCGGCCGCCGCGCACTCGAGCTCCGTGTTCGCGCTCGGCGGGGATCCGCTGTTCGGCCAGATCGTCAAGGCGGGCGAGCCCGTCCTGTCGGCGATAGTCAACACGTTTGTCTACAAGAAGCCACCCACCATAACCAAAGCTTGTTGCTTGCCCGTCATTGTCGGCGGCGTCGCGTTCGCGTCCATGAAAGCCGACCCCGTCACCGGCTCGTACTCGCTCAAGTTCGATTCGACCGCCCTCTACTTTGGACTGATCGCCAACGCCTTCGCCGCCTTCAAGGGCTCGGAAAACAAAAAGCTCATGGACGACCAGCAAATCAAGATGCGCTACGGCGGCGTCGGCAATCAGTACGCCGTCACCGAGATCCTCGCGTTCGCGCTCTCGCTCCCCGTCATGTTGCTGACCGAAGGCCGCATGTTCCCCAAGTTCGTCAACATCTTTCTCACCAGCTACTCTTGCCGCTACAACCTCGTCGCCTCGGGCATGGCCTTCTACCTCTACAACGAGCTCGCGACTATGACCATCAAGCAAACGGGACCCATCACTGGCTCGGTCGCCAACACGGCCAAGCGCGTCATCGTCCTTTTGTATATGGCCGCGATCACCGGGAAGCCCCTCACCACCGAGCAGAAAATAGGGGCGACCGTCGCGATAGGCGGGGTCCTCGTCTACAGCTCCATCGACGACGTCATCAGCAAGCTCAAGGATAAGAAAAAGGCGGGCTAATCGTTTTATTTTTTTCAACAACAACATCATCATCATCATCATCATCATCATTATCATCATCATCATCATCATCATCATCATCATCGGGGGGAATGTGCCGCCAACGGATGTGTCGCAGTCTTCCACCCCATCCACTCAAAGAAAGTCGCTTTTGACTACGATGATGGCAATAAATTGATTTCGGAGACACGCCTTTTTTTTTCCTCCTCGCAGAGATCTTCTTAGACACCCTCCCTCATCAACAACTCCCCCGCGCCGCCGTTTTCCCGCCGCTTCCTGGGGCCTCTTTTTCGAGGACGTAACCGTGGTGGGACCGTGCGCGAACTGTGCCTTTTTGCCCCGAAGCCGCGCAGAGAATATTGTGTATCTCCGGCTTTTTCTGCATGCAGCCCCTCTCGATAGCCAAGGCCAGGAAAAAGAGCTTAAAAATAAGTGTCCGCGCCGCATACGCCGCGGCGCGTCTCGCCCGCCATGTCTATGGTGAAGGTAAATTAAAGGACGAAGAACCGACTAAGGCGTCGGAAAGGTCGCCATGAGGTCCTCCTCGAAGCGGCGGAGTTCCGCCTGCGAGCCGCGGTCGCGGATAACGAGTCTCGCCTCCTTGGCGATCGTCCGACATTCCTCGATCGAGGCGCGAATCAGGTCGCCGTCCACGTCGAGCTTCCGCAGCTTGGCGACCGCCGCGTCGATGGCAGCCGCGAAGTCGTTCGACTTGATGAGCGGAGGTTGCGGCGGATCGAGGGGGACCGGATCGCCGTTGGGGACGTCGATTTGTGTTTTTGGGGCCAAATAATATTCGAGGATGTTTCGTCGGATAAGCGGGTCCTCGGTGCGCGAGAGTCGGTGTAAGAGTCCGTTCGCCTCGTCGTCGAGTCGCTTCTCCCACTCCTCCTGCGCGCGCGTATAGAGGTGCTCCATGACGCGAGCGCGCTGCTCCGAGGCCTCGTCGGTGGCTCGTTCGCGCGCCGCCGCGACGTTCATGTTCAGCACGGTCAAAAAGGCGCTGTCGACGACGCCGTCCTTAAAGAGCGAGACGAGGCGTCGATCCATTTCCAGAAGTTCTCCAGCGTCGAGAACCGCCTCGACCAGATCTCGAGCCGCGAGCATGCGGGCGTCGGCGGCCTGGCGGAGGGCTTTCATGGCGCGCTCCGCGGCTTCCTTGCGGTCGTCGCTCAGAAGCTGCTGTAGAACCTTCTCGTCGATCGCGTCGAACTTCGTCTCGACCAGCGCAGCGAGCTGGTCTTCGGAGGAATCGAGCAGCGCCCCGACGAGATCATCGGTCGAGGTCGCGCGGCGGTGGACGCGGGGAGACGGATGATGATGATGATAATGTCCAACAAGGGACGACGAGGATCGTGCGAGGCAGAGGACAAGGAGAACGACACGCCACATCGGTCCGTTGAGATCGTTCATCAACGTCTTTTTTATAAACTATGTACCCTGGGGTTATTATTTATTAGTCGTCGTCGTCGTCGAGGGGCGACGGCGCGTGGACGGGGACGAGGGTGCGCTCGCTGGCTTCCTGGAGAAAATCTTGGACGAGGCGGTCGAGGTCGCGGAGGGCGTCGACGCCGGAAACGCGGCGCTCGAGGGCAGAGTGGAGGTACCTCGCGTCGAGCTGGAGCTGGTCGTACTGGGGCCGCGTGAGGGCTCGGGTTTGGCGGACGCCCTCGATGAGGGCTCGAGCGAGGGCGCGGAGGAGGGTGGTGGCGACGGCGTCGCGGGTCCAGAGGGCGTCGGGATCGTCGTCGAGGGGTCTGCTAGAGGACTCGCGGCGCGCGAAGAGGCGCTCGACGTCGAGCTCGATGCCTCCGACGCGCGGAGCCGACGGGGGTCGGGGCGGGGCGAGGGAAGAGGCGAGCGCGAGGGGCTCGAGGTCGACGGGGGGGTCGACGGGGGCTTCGCCGACGGCGCGGGCGATGGCGTCGGAAGCCGCGTCGACGGCCGCGAGGGCCTCGCAGACTGCGGCGCGGGGGGCGGCGGCGGGCCGGTCGTCGAGGTCGGCCAGGAGGTCGTTCGAGCGGACGACGCGCGCGGCCGAGAGTCGGACGAAGCGCGAGACGAGAGCTGTGGCTGCCCGGTCGGTGCGGGCCTCGTCGACGGACGCTCCCACGCGGGGGTGGTCGTCGGCGCAGGCCTTGAGCTCGCGCGCGACGGTCGCTACCGCGAGAGGTCGTACCGGGTCGTCGGCCGCGCGTTCCGGCGGCGCGACGTCCCAGGACTCGCAGAGCTCGCGGAAGGAGTCGGGGGCGTCGGAAATGCCGGAGGTCGCGTCGGTTCGGACCTCACCCAGCGCCTCGGTAGCCCCCGCGACCCACGCGAAGAGGTCGGCCGTCGCGTCCGAGAGGTCGTCGTCCTCGAGGTAGCCGGCGGAGAGCGCGGAAACGCGGTCTAGGGCGTTCCGCGCGTCGGCGACTATTTGGCGCGCCGTCGCAACGCACGCCTCGCGGAGGTCTTCCGCAGCAGGCGTCTCGCGCGCGAGACCCGCGAGCCGCGAGAGGGCGTCGCGCTTGGCGGCGCGGATCGACGCCTCGAGTCGTCCGGCCGCCGCACGGCGCGCGAGGTCCGCCAGCTTGAGCCGAAGCGCGTCCCCGATCCCGCACTTTCCGGCGGCCGTCTCCACGCAGTCCCCCGCGATCTCGAGGGCGCGCGCGGCCTCGTCGGCCATGCGCTCGGCCTCCGACTCGTCGGCGGACGCGATCTCGCGAGTCAGGAGCTCGTCGACCGCGTCGATGTACTCGGAAAAGAGCGACAACGCGAGAACGTCGAGGGACGGCCGGTCGTCCTCGTCCTTCGCGGCGCCCCCGACGCGCTCGGCCACCGCGTTCAGGGCGTCGGCGACGCTCACGAACCGCGGGGCGACGTCGGAGACGATGGACGCGACGCGCAACGGCAACGATCCGCCGCGGGCTTTGGCGATGGCCGTCCGCAGCAGCCACGAGAGATGGCTAAACCCCGAAGCGAAGGCCGCGCGCTCGCACTCGGCAGGCGACGCCCCCAGCCGCACCAGCAACACGACCCGCTCCGCGAGCTCCTCGGGCACCTCCGACGGCTCGCCGTCGAGCGACGCCCGGAGCGACTCGCGCAACGCGCCCGCGATGCGACTCGACTCGCGACGAATCTCGCGCAAAGACGGCACGTGCTCGTACCGCCGCAGGATCTCGTCGGTCGTCGTGTAGTACCGCACCGCCTCGTCGTAATTCTTCGCCGCGACGGCCGCGCTCAGCTTCCGAGGCAGCTCGAACAAAAACTCGAGCCGCTTGAGCAAACGACGCGCCCGAACCAGCTTGTCGATCTGCGCGCGCTTGTCGGCCAGCGACGAATTTACCGCCGTCGACATGCTGTCGATGTCGGCCATCGTCGTCGTCAACGACCTCATCTCGTCCTCCATCGCCGAAACGTTTCGCTGCATGTCCCGGATCGTGTCCGTCGCCGATATGAACTTGCTGTAGTTCTCGTAAACCAGCGTCTGCATGTCTCCGCTCAACGTTTTCACGTCGCGGCACAGAGCCTCGTCCGCCTCCAGCAGCTCCTGCAGCTTTTTCGTTTCCAGCATCTCGCGGACGTGATCGTCGGCGTTGAAATCGGCGCGGTCGATCGCCGCCTCCTTGGACTGCAAAAATTTCGCCGCTTCCTCCTCCTCGCTCGATTTACCCAGCTTCCCGTAAAAGTTCGCAAGCAGTTCTCGCGCGCGCGACGGTTGTTCGCCGCCGATATCATCCTCGTCGTCGTAATCCTCTTCCTCCTCCTCGTCATACTTCATACTCCTCCCTCTTATTCTTTATCGCGATCAACCTCGACCATCGACGCGACTCGACGACGACTACGTAGGAGGGTAAGGGTTGCGCATTTATTTATTACTCGAGCTCTTTTGCAGAGAAATCTGATGCCTCTTACCCTTATCCGTCCGTTGAGAACGTGATCTCTTCCTTACCCTTCTTCTTCCTTTCTACACTGTCAATTAGTCCTCTGATTTGTGCTCGAGCTCATCATCATATGGTCTAGCGCGTCCCGAGGTATGTAACACTATACACTTAACCTTTCTCGTGTAGTTCTAGATGCCGCCTGTCGTGTTCTGAGGATATAGGGAACATACCTTTCATTCCCCGAATTGACCTTCCAGACGTTCATGATGAGACGGGGTGGTTTCCCAGGTGACTTACCACTGCATGCTAAATGCTCTGCAGGTTATGGGCCCAGGCGGGTCCCTGAGAAGCCATGTGTTAAAGCGCGCACGTAACCTATGGGTTTTGGACTGTTACCGCGCCAG
This sequence comes from Chrysophaeum taylorii, assembly GCA_029834535.1. Classification (NCBI taxonomy): domain Eukaryota; class Pelagophyceae; order Pelagomonadales; family Pelagomonadaceae; genus Chrysophaeum; species Chrysophaeum taylorii. The sequence continues at coordinate 137,006 of JAQMWT010000093.1, forward strand.
TCCAGCCTCGCAACGCAAACAAGCTCGTTTATACAACGCCATTACCATTGGGCTGTATATAGCATATTTTGCACACGTGATCGTGTAACCTTGTCTGCACCTGTTCATAGTATCGTGTTGTCATGTTGACGTTGATGTGTGTGTAAGTTGGCTAACCTGTACTCTTGCACACATGTTATGGAATATTTTGGGTACGTCCACTCGTACATTCCATGACAATGCACTTACCAAGCTCCTTGAGAGCACCAAAATAACCAGCTGCCATGAGTGACTACACTTAGCGGCACTACTCTGGACTCACAGCTTGCACAGTTGTCAAATGGACGTTTTTCCATCGATAACGAATGAGTGTACATAGACACCGATAGACAGACCCCCTTAGAATGTCTAGACAGTGTCAACTGCGTGACTGAACCCACAGGTTCCCCATCAACTGCTATGGCAGAACACGCAGCTCGAGCCGCACCCAAGGCGATCACAGGTGCGGACATACTGAAGCTCGAAGCTACTGTAGTTGAGTTTCTCGACGAAGGAAATCGATTTCAGCTTCAAACCCGCAAGGTATCCTTGCAAATTAAGCATATTCAACAATTATTACGGTCCAGTCATGCCGATGCCTTCCTCGAGTACGACTCGTATGAAGCATATTCTCGGTCATGCAAGGACTACGAGATCCTCCGGAATCAAATTCTCGATCGCGTTTTCCTGGAATGGAAGACCGATAGGGCTGCTGATCTCCATTTAGCTGTTGATGAATTGCCCCCTGAGTATCAGGAATGGCACTTCACCAATGAAGCTTTCCCCAACTTACCTGACGCAGAAGTAGCTCAGCTAGCTACTGTCTGTTACGACAATGAAGTCAAGGCATTACGCCCTGAAATCAATCTTCGTTTCTTAGAAGAGGAACGAATCTTAAATCGCGCGCACCCGAAAGCATTAGCTTTTGACACCCGCGTTCGTGCCCCTCTTACCATGTTTTCGTTAACTGCTGCTGATTGACACACTTATCAGAACACGTATGCTACATTCTTGCATACGTACTTCAATCTTGAAAGTGTTGGAAAACCAGCACTTGCGGCCTGGCCCGCCAACAATGAAGTGTATAACAAAAGTTATATGCCCAACAAGGCTCGCGCCATTATGCTCATTGCCTTTACGACTACTGATGTGTCCTACCTGAAACAGCAGTTTAACTCTGTTGTTTATAATCCTAACTGCCTAACTGGTATGTCCATGTCTTTATTGAAGCTGTCCTAGCATTTAGGCAAATCTCTTACCAACTTAACCAGGAAGAGACTGACCTTCAATTCGACTTTGGTACTCTTTGTAGAAAATTTTACGAAGAGATACATCGGCATTATGCCGATAATACCAGCAACAATCGCTACGATCGTGGTTGGGTAGACTGGTGTTCTATGTATGAAACTCGATCTTCATCTCGGCCTGTGCCAGACGCTGAACGATTGTGTCACCCTACCAACCCTAGCTGTATCTTAGAATGCGCATTAGACTTATATAATGTAGTATCAAATGGGTCGAACAAAAGACGCTTAGAGCGCCCTGTTTCTTGGCAACCTTGCGTTGAAAGATTGACACCACAACCAAAACCGAAATTACTACTGACAAACACGCTGGATCTATCAGACAAAAGTCTGACTCAAACTGCAAACGCCCTTGCGTCCATTACTTCTTCTCAACCTGGAACATCCTCCACGTTTAACGCTAGACGCTTGCGTAACTCTAACGATTCACGCCAGCCTTTCTCTCGCAGCGACTTATCGTATTATTGTTCTGGTGATTCTTATGTCACCAAGAAAACTGCTGGACAGTCCCGTGGCCGTCCAATTTACCCTCGCACTTTCGACAGGTCCTCTCGATCTAATATGAAATTATTGGATCGAACGAAGCACACCATAAATACACTGCAAGAGCAGCGTAGTGAACTTACGAAGCATGTGACAGATAATGATATCACGGCTCGGCTACAACCGAACATCACCAAGTTATTTGAGACTCTGTTGCAATCCGCCGATATTCTATCAACCACATCTACTGGGTGACTTACTTCGTCTAAACGAACAACTCATGTTCGCAGAAGACATCATTTGTGATGTAGACATTCATCTATCCTCGACCGAAAAGTCGCTAAACTACGTGGAGCCACAACATCATACTGTTGCTACTGCTCCCACCCCAAAGGCAACTCCTCCTACTACAGATACCAAGAATGCCTCCGACACACAGGGTAACCCCTCTGATATAGTGCCTAGCCTCTTTACTGCTTCCGCCATCTCCGCGTTACCACCAGCGTCACTGTCCTCGTTATCTTCACAGGTCCAATCAGCCGTAAACCAACCACAACAAGCCGAAACCACAAGGGATGTCGATAAGACCTCGCTATCATCATTTGATGAGAAGTACGGCATGGCTGATAAGGCTGACGAACCATCACCACCTGTTTTTACCGATTATCATTCCAACTAGCCTGTTATTTCTGGAGAACTTCTTCACTGCAAGTCTCTCCACTACTTGCCCGCATTCGGAAAATGCACTTCTAACGAACTATATGAAGGTAAACAGCGTCCCCCAACATCGTTCCTTTTTATATTTTGACTCTTGTGCTACATTATCGTTAATGTCCAGCTACGACTATGCGATTCCAAATCATATTATTCCACTGGATCCCAAATACGCGCCGATTATTATACAAACTGCCACTGGACAACAACGTGCCTCATGATGTTAACACGTACATAGTTGTTCCACTACCAGATCATCACAAACCGGTTACGTGAAGATTAACGCTTTATGTCTTTCAGCCAGTGCAGACATTCGCTATGAGCATGCTCGAGTGGAACCAGACGAACTTGACCACTGTGTTCAGTGATCGATCTGAGCCAAAGCTCAGCGCTGTCACGAGCCGCATAGACAAAGTGGTGTATTCCCATACATGCGTAACATCTACTTGCTGCTCTCCCTTGTCTCACCTACAACATCGCTCGCGACAAGCAACTCGAACTGCGCTCCCTCGCATTTCCGCTCAAGTGATACCACGAAAACAGGGATCTACTGGCATATTATAAATATTCCTCAAGAGGACCAGATCGCCCGTGGATTCGCCCTTTGGTTCTTAATCTTCGGGAACAGAAAAATTCGTTCAGCAAAACACACACCATTAGCATGATGCTTCTCGCCCAGTGTTTCTCTCACAAGAGCCCAATCTTCGCAAACCCTCTGTCATGTTACTTTGTTCTGGTTTGTCAACCCCAGCGTTCCTGTCTCAAGCCACTAATGACTGAGGCTGAAATATCAATGTAAAGGTTTGTTGTTGAGTCTGATGATACGCTTGTGCGCATGTTACGCCACCGTTTTCCTTCAGTATTATTATTTGAATCTTACCCGCCTTCAACCATCTTCACCAAATCTCACCAGAGGAAAGGCGCAAATCTTATTGCGATATTATTGAGATAACGCGCCCTTGCACTAACAGATCTACTAAAGCAGCATAAGACCGAAGACTTTGGCTCGACGATCTCGTTCGACAGCATGCTGTCTGTCATCAACTTCTTCAACCCTTGGTACTGGCTGGATGACACCACCTGGTACTGTCATCAAGACCACATAACTGTGGCCACCTCATCCATTCGACACTCGATTACTGTGTTGATGTTGTTGACAGGTTCCCGACCTACCTATGTGGCGACTACCAATCTAGGGAAAGATGGATCTGCATCGCACGCAGGTATTCTACTGGACAAATCAACATACTTTCATGGCCTATCCACCACCCACGCCCCTTCTTTAAGATCGTGGATGACATACAAGCCATTCCTAAACGACTTTGACTATCCAAGGATATTGCCAAAGACTGGATCCGGGTGTTCCCGATCCCCATATGTCCCCGTTCCTAAAACGTTTGCACCTTACTCTCGCACAGGTTCTGTTCAGCCTATGATGACCTTGAAACACAATTCATTATTTCTTCGCCTTCACTCACAACAGGCTCACGAGCAACGCACGCACTCTGTTCAATCCGAGAGTACACCATCAGCGTTTCAAGTTTCCTCGATGGAACCGCTACATGCAACTAATCCATTGCGGCGTCAAGGCCTTCACCGTATATAACGTGCGCCGATTGCACACTAACTCACCCACTCCGTGTCCTATTACATAAGTTTTCGAAACTGACCAACAATCACATAGTTTCTACTTACAACCTCATCAACATCACACAACACCTTCTTAACCGGTGGCCACCATGACGGCAACCTCACCATAGAAAACACCGCCACCAAATGTGGCGTTGACGACGGAAGCGTCGCTGCCTCCAACGTCCCCGCGACAGAGAGATCTATATTGGAGCGTTTATGGGTTACGGTGATAATCCGCCGGCACTTCAAGTTGGCTGCGCTGCCGCCTATGGCACCGCCATTAAAACATCGATGTCAAACGATGCGCTGCTTTGCGCTGCACAAGGCCACCGACAATTGACAAACTACAAGGTTCTCGGCGTGGAAGATCACCACTGTCCATATCTATGGGATATTCGTGAAGTGAAACAAACTCGATAAACCGGAAAACCATTTCTAGAATAGAGTTATAACGCGTGCACTCGACCTCGCAACAGGAGCTACGCTATCCGCTCGACCGGAGTTGATTCGTAGCAACAACCACACCAACAGCGGTGAAACTTATTCTTGCTTTGACGGCTTTGAAGCAGCGATATCCACGGCGGCAGAAAAGACCGAAATGCCGTTAAACTTGCTTGTCTTCGTCCCGGACCACTCGCTACGATGATGAGGATGCATCCAGTGACCCTGCTACCAGGATGACGACGCACTCTCCGCCTGGACACAACCAAATTCGATGTTCGGCGCAAACGTTGCTCCCCGCTCATCATTCCTCGCAAGTCAGCACACGGATCCGCTGAATACTCAGCAAAGAACGAGCCAATCGCTTCCACCGGTGCACCACTGCCCCGCAACGTTGCAGCCAAGGCCCCAACGTACTGTCGCTATCTCTCCTTGATTACCACAGCGACTTGCTTATTGATGCCTTCAAGCCCTACTTTAGCCAGCACATTACCTCCCCGTGCCGCGTCGATAAGGGCATTCAGCTCGCTTTTCCGCCGTACATGCACCACTTTAACTTTGAAGTTGAGTCAGCCATCGGCTTCATCGCCTCCGCCTCCTCAACTCGCCTTCGCTCTCTCCTTAATGCTCATTATCGTGGCTCCAAGATCGTGGAACCAGCCATCATGTTTCCCTGGGCGGTGATACACACAATCAGAGCTACAACCTTCTCCCGAACGCCACGCTCGAGCGCATTCACCGTGCTATCCTGAGTCCGCCACAGCTACTCTACAATCAACCGAGCACTCCCAGCATGACATGCTCGATCTTCGGCGCTGAATGCTACCTTCTATTGGAACCCGAGCACCACAAGTGGGAACCGTGCCGCCGCAAATACTTATATCATGTTGCGCCAACGCGCAAAACCCGCTCGTCTCCCCACGTGTTGACCATAATGCCGACGTCGTCCTCAACCCTGAAAGACAAATCGTGTTTCGTCCAAGCTGCAATTCCTCTACATGCTCCAGCATCCTACTCCTGATCCTGAACTTGCTCCTCCGCCTCACGCTCCTCCCGCGCCTTTCTCGCTCACACCCCACGCTGCTATCCAAGACCATTTCATTCAGAGGGGGCACGGACACCTCATCCTCAGAGGGGGCACTCTCCACCTCCTCAGCTCCTTCTTCGTCCCCTGCTCCTGCTTCTCCTCCCCCTTCCGACGCTCCCGTCGACGATTCTGGCTCTATGCCACCGCCGCCCTTGCTTCCTTCTTACAAAGACCTTTTTGCACAAGATGACCTCATTCTTGTCCCAGGTTCCAAACAACCTAACAACCGCAAGGCAACCTCCATGAAAAATATCCAAGCCCGGCTGCAAGCGTCTACTATTGGTGCTTACAAAGCCGCTGGTGGCAAACTCGCCGATTTCCGCTGGGATCTTCGCCACCACTTTCTTACGTTCAAGTCTCCCGCCCTCTCCGCCCTACATATCAATGGTGGTATCCTCTGGTCTGCTATCTGCTCAGAGGGGGAACATGCGTTGTTAGCTCGTCTTCTTCTCCCGTTGCGCACTGACTTGCCCGTTACCCTCACGTCGATGGTCACTTCGCCCACGCTAAGTGCGCATCCATCCCAGCCGCAACCTTTCTAACTGCTGATGGTTCACCTACGCGCCCCATTCATCAGCCTCGTTTAGCTGCGTTCACTGAGCACGCTGCTGCCTTTGGCATTTCTTCATTACAGTATGCACTTACGTATCTGGCGCCGACCAGCTTCATCAATCACAACTCTTCCGAGTTTGGCGCTAATTCAGCATCTCTGTCTGTCTTAAGAGGAATGTGCACTCTGCATCTCTGTCTGTCTTTAGTCTAGAGGATCACCCTACCTGGTCTCTACAGATCAGTCTTACATGCCGACCCTAGTATCCATATTCAACTGGAATCTGCTTCCTCTACCCTTCCTACTGACGCTGTTTCCGATTATCCCGAAGTCGCGCACACTGCCTTGACCGCAACGTCGTTAAACTATAGTTCACCAGCCACTGTTGGTCCCGATGAATACAAACTCAAGTGCCTCCACGGTATGTCGCCTGAAGACAGGCACGCCTACCTCAAGGCCATCGCCAAGGAACTCCACGACATTATCCGCTTTGGCTGCTTCAAACTTTCATTACCCGACGGTGTCTCTCGCCCTATTGACAGCAGGATGGTGCTGAAGATTAAAACGGACTCTGCAGGCAAATACGTTAAGCACAAGGCTCGCCTCGTGCTACGTGGCTTCCTAGCATCCCTTGGCGCCGATTTCTTTGGCACCTTCAGCCCAATGGCCACAATGACCGCAATCCGGGTACTACTGGCGATTGCAGCATACAAGCAATTGCCTGTCTACCATGCAGACGTCCCGAACGCCTTCGTTCAGTCTGACATTGATGCCAACGTCTATGTTCAGTTACCAGACGGCATCAAGCTTATCGACCCCGATGACGCTAAGTACAAGGGCCGACGCCTACCGAAACTGCTGAAGTCACTTTATGGCTTCGGCAATCGCCATCTCTTTGGAACAAAGAGATAGACGGCTTCTTCCGTAGCCTTGGCTACAGGCGCCTGCATTCGGACTCTTGCCTATATGCTCGAGTATCCGCACATGCTAAGTTCGTCGTATGCAGTCTGTCTGTAGACGACATTGTTGTTGTGTCCAATGATGACACTCTTCGCTGAGTTACAGGATGCCCTCCACAAACGGTATGCTGTAGAGCAGTTTGAACCTGTCCATACCCTCCCAGGCATGCGTGTGAGTCGCACATCTGATGGACCCATTTCTCTGGATGTGCAAGCCAAGCTTGATGAACTCTTCGCTGATCATCCTGTCTTGCAGCAATTAACTCCGCTTAAATATCCTATGTCCTCGTCCTTCAAGTATATAGATGGCACTCCCAGCTCTGAAACAGAGTTGTACATCAACTCACACTTTGCCACCCTCCTTGGCAAGCTGGTGTTCATGCAAGTGGCCTGCAGACCTGACTTCTCGCAAGCCTTGGGCAGATGTTCGCGTGGTATGCATGCACCCACTTACGTTCATGTCCAGATGCTAGAACACCTGCTCCGCTACCTGAGGAAGCCGGAAAAATGCTCACTTCGCCTCTGGTTTCATCCTAAAGGTAATGCTATTGAAGCTCACCCTCGCACTGTCTCCGCTAATCGAATTGATCTCTCTACTGTGGTTGACTACCAACCGCAGGATGTATCTATTGGACAGTTTGATCCCTTAGTTGCCATGGTCGACGCTGACAATGCCCCTAACTTAGCACAGGAAGATAGGAAATCTACCACCGGGTTTGTCTTCTATCTTTTCAACTGCCTTATAGGTTGGAAACGCAAGCTTCAACCGATTGTCTCCTGCTCAACTCACGAAGCTGAGTTGATTGCCCTCAGTATTTGTGCTGATGAAGCGGTTTGGCTACGCAAGCTGCTGTTGGAACTCTCCTTTGTCGTCAACCCCACCTTCTACGTCAACAATGTTAATGGTGAGAACACCGCTGATCCTGTTGACTTCGATGACAATGACAACCCAATTGCTGAAGATATGCGCTTCATCAGAAGCCTACCTCTCTTGTCTGACAATGCTGCTGCTGTCCACACCTCTAATAACCCAGATGGATCCTCTCGCTCCAAGGCACTGTCGACCAGATGGTTTAAGATCCGTGAGTACATCTCGCTACAGAAAATTCGAGTCCATCATGTTCCCGGCAAGCTAAACGTGGCTGATGGTTTTACAAAGCCACTTGCTGCTGAGTTCTCCGCTTTTCGTTCTCTACTCGGTATGCATCATGCCTCTGATGACAAGTCTCTACATGATTAACTAACTAACTTCAGACCTCTCCCGAGCATGGGAGCCAGGCCGGACCGGCAGGAGCCGGTACGGAATCACACAGGAAAATTCACGCAGTTGGGGCAGAGGCGAGGGACGAGGACGGACTTGTTGATGGTGGACCGTCACTGCGCGCGGTCTTGTGCGAGGTCGTGCAAAAGCGTCGCAGGCCGCGGACGTGTTGGTCCACGAACAATCGACCTGTCCGTCGCGTTCTGCCCAACCGAGCGAACCCCATCCCAGCGCGGACTTTTCGGGTGCTAACCGGCCAGCCCGGGAGGCGAGCAGGCACCGTCTCACTCCGGGACGGCCAGGGCCGCCGCAGGGAGCAAGCGTGTTAGGCGCCGTCCTCCATCGCAACCAACGGTTAGCGATCGCAGGGCTCTACATGATTGAAGATGCCTAACCCCACTGACCGCAACGTCGTTAAACTAGCCACCCTACCTTCTTTTGCCACAAATTTTTGTGTGCGGGTGAGTGTCGCCTATGTCCTTTTCTTGGCACTCCCGTGGTCGCGGCTTCTCCCCAGTCGTTCGAAGGACAGTCCCACGCTCGCTCTCCACGGCCGAACCTCCCCCCAGGTTGTCGCAAAAGCGACAAACCATGACTGCTGCTACTGCTACCACACACGCTGCTGCGATTGCACCGACACCAGCCGTGCATGTCTCACCTCAGTCGCTGACGTTCCAGGACTGCCTTAGCATTGACTATGCTGCGTACGAGCGAGGAATCTCTATCTTTGAGAACTACCGTGTCCCTGTCACCCCATTTCTCTCTTCTTTTATGCGAGTGGAACTCATTACCGCTCTTCATTCCGTTTATGAGTCTAATGACTCTTCATTATTTGTGGAACTGGTTACATTCATATCCATGTGTGTACCGTTTACTATCCCTTGGAGCTGCTCCTGCTATTGCCTCTATTGGCTGCTATAGAGGCCCCAAACGCGGACGTTTCATTTTGTCGTCCTTTTGTACGCAATGCCTCGATAATCTTGGGTACAACATCTTGACGACTACGTATCATCTTCAGATGATACAAAACCGCCGTCACTCCTGGATGAGATGTTCGGCCCCACTTATACTCAGGCAGAACATCAAGACTTTCTGCGCTTTTTAAACGCGAAATCCCTTCACTTACACAGCATGTGTTGACCGAAACGTCGTTAAACTACTTACACTCCACGCCAGACCCTACCCTGGAGATATCTTCGCCATCGTCACATCCTATGTCTTCTGCTTCGCTTGCTGATTTCGACGCCTTGCGTCAACAAGTCGAACTGCTCCAGGAAACTCTTCTATCTTCACGGATCCGTTCGCCAAGTCCAACTTCTTGGAAAACCAATTGGACACCTTACAACTAGATTCTCTTCTGCCATCCATACTGAATGCTCTACTTGCACTCACATTTCACATGGCACCACATCATTCAGCTATTCGTGTTCACCACCTTACAGCAGAAGCTCACGATGATTTCAACACTCTCGAACCGGTAACGACATCTACCACCTCACCTCAGATAATCCTAACACACTGTCTGTTGTACCTGTGTTTCGTGATGTTCTGTTCAAAAGCGTCAAATCGACTCTCAGCCCCACCAAACCTAAGCCTTAAAGACACTCCTTCTATACTCTTGATGCTTCGTATGTGACCTCTGCGACCATCAAGACTGTATACTCCTTTTTCTTTCCTTCATCATCATCTTTCTCAAGAGATGTTCTATAGTCGCACCTTGCGCTTAAGACATCTCGAGGGGGTGCAGAGAAATCTGATGCCTCTTACCCTCATCCGTCCGTTGACAGCGTGATCTCTTCCTTACCTTCTTCTTCCTTTCTACACAATCAACTAGTCCTCTGATTTGTGCTCAAGCTCATCATCATGGTCTAGCGCGTCCCGAGGTATGTAGCACTATACACTTAACCTTTCTCGTGTAGTTCTAGATGCCGCCTGTCGTGTTCTGAGGATATAGGGAACATACCTTTCATTCCCCGAATTAACCTTCAAGACGGTCATGATGAGACGGGATGGTTTCCCAGGTGACGTACCACTGCATGCTAAATGCTCTGCAGGTTTGCGTAAAACTAATATAATTCCTCATGTGCCTTAAGTGTGATAATAGAATTACTAAATCGAATCTCAGCTTCCTCCTTGTTCAATTGATTGGCTTGAGTTTGAAAGGCAAGCAGCTGTTCAACAAAGACGTGAACATACCAGTTAGCATTAAGCGACATGCGATTAAATTGGGATTTAAGTTCAGACACGTCCGTACAGGACACAGTTTCGTAATAGTAATAGGATAACAACATGATCGCTCTGGTTTTATTAGGATGTGCACTTAGCGCATAGATCTGTTTAAGTTGTGCCCAAATGGCAATAGCTGGCTTACCAGCCGATTCTAGATCAAAGAACGTGTAGAGGAGACTTGCGTAAGTCTCCGAATACTTCTGCCAATCGGCTTTAGAAAGACACGAGAAAGTTATATTGGTTAGAGACGAATCATACACAGTTGATTTAGGGATTTGGGTATCTAAACGGTTTAGGGCCCGTTTCACGTCCGCATTTAATTCGGGACGAACAATATTAAAGGATTATTGGAAATAAAGGCGCTCAAGTTCGTTGCGCTCATCAACAGTTAGATGATGAGTTCTATTACAGTACCAAGTCTTGAGATGCTCGGGGAGTGCATCTTCATCTGGTAGATGACGAGCTTGGACTTGCTGAGCTTTCCAACGCGTGAAGATAGCTTCGACCTCTTCATCGAGGATGATGTTATAATCTGGAGCATTCCTTGTGAACGCCTCGTACGAGTCGTAGAAGAACAACGCGTCCGCGAAGGCAAACGTCATGTGCCTACGAAGCAATTCCAGCTGAAGACTTACCTTGGTCGAGTTGTCTTGGAAGCGTAGGCCATCATTTATTTTATCGACTAGAACTTGTTCTTACTTCAAAATATCCGTCGTAGAGACGGGCTTAGACTTAGACACACTTGTGAAATTGTTGAGGAATTTGTCCTGGAAATGTATGGGTGTGACCTATGAAGAAAGGCTAGAGGATTGATAAACAAAAGACGACACATAGGAAAGAAGGGTTCTAATGTGCGCGTGTGCGATATGTACAATACACTATAGTTACAGCGTGGATTTATTAACAGGACCAAATAAATCAACATGCCAATTAAGCATGGTAACTAACTAACTAACTAACTAACTAACTTCAGACCTCTCCCGAGCATAGGAGCCAGGCCGGACCGGCAGTGGTGTAAATATATGAGCTGCGCTCAAGTAGCGACTCCACTCGGGACCCTGCTTTGCTAAAACTGGTGGATCCAACCGACGTGCGCCTTTGCTTGAGTTCATGTTAAAGATTTATAATGAAACGAAATTCACGACTAACCATCGTTTGGACAAACCAGCTTCTTGGATTCCTTATTATATTATGTCCCTGGAACTACTTCATCGAGACCCCCAAAGGTGCTACTAATGGATACTATCAGGAGTCTCACGACAAGCTCAACAGCACATATTCATTGCTAGGTACAGTTGCAGGTAAATCTGGCTTCAATGCTCGTAAGTTGCGCAATGCTAAGGATAAAGCCTCGACAATCTCGCCTAGGATTCGTCTCACTATCGTCCTCCCTCGAATTATAACGTTAAAACCGGCACCAGTTTCGACCGGCCCGTCTATTCACAGACTACGAACCGTGGAGCACGTTCTAATATGTCTCTAATGGACAGAGCTAATTATCAGGTCGAGCGCCTTCGCCATCTATTCGCTAAACTACAGGACGCGAATCCCAATCCTTTCACCGATTTTAAGAATGTACAGGAAGAGATAAAAACTCTTTTCAGTACTCTATGGACTACTGCTTCTCAGGCTTCTACTCAAACCCTTGAGCCTGATGAAGTAACACAAGTTCAACTTTGTTTATCTCGTGTCGAGTCCATGTCTAATGCCATTTCTAATTTTCTCGATTCTGATACATCAACCCATGTCTCTGAAGAAATGGATGAAGTAATTACACCTGCTCCTACAGCGTCCCCCAGTGATGCGGAGCAGAGGGGGGGCGCTGAAACGGAAAAGATGTTTCATACATTTCTTTCTATTAAAGACGAGGAAATCGACAACATCCCGCAACCATTGTTGCAACACATAAATGCTAAAGCTCAAAGTGCTATTGTCCGCCGTCAAACTCTGGAAGCTCCTCCTAAAGCTGATGAACCTCAGAATAACACTCAGCACGGTGAAGAGCAAGATGTTGGGCCATTATTGCAACACATAAATGCCAAAGCTCAAAGTGCTATTGTCCGCCGTCAAACACTGGAAGCTCCTCCTAAAGCTGATGAACCACAGAATAACACTCAACACGGTGAAGAGCAAGATGATGGCACTGAACCTCCTAGGTTACTTCCAAGGCTAATAAATACTGGATTTACCTTGGTTGTTACACCCTCCGAGCAAATGCAGACCTTTCTTACGCAATACGCTCTCGGTCGAAGCTCTACTCATGCATGCTACTCCACTATTCTCAAGTTGTATAATGAGTATAACCTACCCATTATGACAACACCTGGATACGCTGATACTTGCGCTTCTCAACACGTCATCAATTTCAAACGCTACGGTGATCTCTTGCATATCGTTAAATTGCCAGAATCTCTGTCTCCCGCAATCCAGACAGCCACGGACACTCAAAGTATTACTCACGCTATGATTATAAGGACAGTCATCCCAGCTCTACCGAACTACCCTGACGTTGGCTATGTTAAACTTGATGTCGCCTTGTTTCTTCCTAAACAAAACCAACACAATGACCCTGATTTGCATATCATAAGCATGACGCAACGGTGGAAGATAAACTGGGCATCCATCTGTTTGGCACTGAATTTAAAGGAGAAACTAACATCACCAGTAAGATCGACGATAACGTTAAGATCCCGCTGTTTAGATTGGCAAATCTCCTTTCCACGCTTCCCATATATTCACTTCAACAAGGTAAGGTGCGAAAGATGGAACTTCGCCCCCTACAGTTTAAGTTATGTGCCTTCCATGAGCAACGCGAAATGCAAGGGCTCTATACCAAATTGCTTGAACATGTAATTTACGTTCCTTGGCTGAAATCCATCTTGGATTCCATGTATTCACAGCTTCCTTATATTCGCAAGCACCACTCACCACCTGTATGACGCAGACTTAATCACAATCTGCTTCATACGTTAACATCCACCGTTAATTCCCGTGCACCTTCGGTGACTCTGCTTTGTTCCGGCTTGTCCACTCCAGCATTCTTGGCCTGTGCTACCAATGACTTGCATCTTAACATTAATGTCAAAGTTCTTGTTGAGGGCGATGAAAATCTCACGCACATGCTTCGAAGAAGGTTTTGCAACTCTATTAAAATATTTCCTTATCTACCCAAGTTCCTGACGTATCTGCACCGTGCATCTGATAATGAACGTGCCAAATACTACACGGACATTGTGGAATTGACGTCCCCTTGCACCAATCGAAACCAAATCAACGGGAGGGCCATCTCGACTTTCGAGCGAGATATGGACAATTCTTTATTTCCAAGCGCGTTAAGTGTGCTAGAGCTTTTAAAACCCCTCGTCCTCATTATGGAAATGACACCACCACATGCGTCATCGCATGAAGACCATATCAGGGTTGCTAATCTACTCTTCTCTACGATGCACTACACGGCGGATATATGTGATCGCTTTCCTTGCTACCTATGTGGCGATTTTCAATCTCTGGAAAGATGGATCCTGTTGCTCGCAAATATAACTCTGGTCCATTAGATCTGTCTTCCTGGCCTAATAAAAGGGTCACCTCCTTTCTTGACATTGCAGATAACAGCAATGCTATAAGTCGAAAACTATACGTCGATGAACCTCGGACGCAAGTTTCTCCGGATGCTCCTTATGTGTCCAATCCTAAAGCATTTGGCGCCTTTAGTCGCACAGGGTCCGTTCGTCTGACTGTAGCAGAGCTCGAAACACTAACCATGCCCTTTCTTCGGCTACACTCTCAAAAGACGACAGAACACCCAGTTCAGGATGATATAAACGACATCGCCAATTTTCTCTTGGGATTCTTAACGAATTCTAAGCGACCTCTACCTTGTATGACGTCGCCCATTGAACCAAAAAGCGTTCGTCATCCTATACAACGCTATGGAACGCTTGTTCCCTAACTCAACCACTTTACCTGCGTCTTTTCGCATAACAACATTCGAAACTAACCAACCTTCACACAGGTTATTTTTAAATTAATCTTCAAGTTCTCCCATCATCTACATCACAGGAGGTAAACACAGAGGTGGTGACAAAACTGTCACCAATCCTTCTTCCCAATACCAAGCCCATATCAACCCTTTTGGCGAAAACTTACATTTTGCAATCGCATGAGAGTGGAGTCGATATAACGGCTGTACTTGAATCCGCGACTGGTTTCCTTGGTTGTGTCAAGCTTACCACCATGCTTTAGAGCTACGAGACACACGCCGCCTAATGCAGACTCTTTTGTCTCACACCTCCCCTGTACTTCAAGATTCTCTCATTTTCTTTTCGAAGTCCAACCATCTCGAGTTTGTCGACAGATCCTTTGCTCTCAGTGATATGCATTTGTCTCAAAGCAGGTACCTTGGCGTCATTACGTCCAGTGACAGGAATATGGGCGCTAAAGTCCATTCCATCTACACACCAACTCCCACGACTCGTGGATATGCTAACATGCTGGTGTACGATCCAAGAGTCGGTCGCATCCGACACTATTCAACACGAGAATTGGCACGCGCCAATAATTTTACCGCGCACCAAACTAATTTTCTTTGTCTCTATCTCCTGACTTGTGTTGTGACATGATTGCTAATGCTATTCTAGCTGGCACCTATCATGTATTGTATACACGCCTGTGTCATATCGTCTATAATTTGCGTAAATTTACCTTATCGCCATCCTTCGATCCCGACCAAGCATCTCTAACCAAAACATACAGGTCACCTTTCTTCACCGACATTTTCCAAACTGACTACTCAGAACGAATAACCCAGATCTTGTTACAATGCAGTACATCTCCACTAAAATTTTCAAATGCTGTGACAATTTATCATCTAATCCCGAATTTCCTTTGTTTGATGTCGACTCTGTTGCACGTGTATTTATGTCTAACATCTCGTCTTTAGATGATACATCAACCTCTACATCTAAATCCAAGCACATCCCTTGAATAACTCCCAGACAACCGCATGAGAAACATGCTCCTTTCGATAAAAAGGTCCATGCTCGTGGTACCCTCGCTTTTCGCGATGCACAGACACGCGCAACGAACTTTCATAATATTCATCACTCAAGTGACTCGCAAGCCATAAAGGCTGTTCAGGTCATATCAAACCCGGGTCATCATCCCTCGGATGTGCCCTACCGTAAATTTTGTGTGGATTGCACTTTACACAAGAAACGCTTCCCAAACCCACCATTTAAAGAAACAACCTTCATTCGAAAAAGTCTTTCAACCTGGCGAAGCTTGGGCATGCGATGGTGGCTATGTTTCCGTCCTCTCCGAGTGGGGCCTCTAAGGAAACATTCTGGTCTTCAAATGCCTCATATCGAGATTTTTGTTAATCTACTTCTGTCGCACAACAAACGCTAGTGAATTTTGTAATGCTCTCGAATTTGTTCGTAACTTCTGTTCTACTTATGTTCATGTGCAATTAAAGCAAATCTACTGTGACTCTTTTAAACCCCACCTGTCCCAGTACATCACCACTCCCTATCGTGTTGAACACGGTATTAATATGTCAGCTTTCCCGCCACTTGCATGTGTTCAATCATGAAGTAGAAGCTGCTGTTGGTCACATAGCCACTGCCGCATCCTCCAGACTTAGGAACCTACTCAATGTGTCGTATAAGGGTCACCCCATAATTGACCCTGCTCCACATTTTCCGTGGGCTATAATCCACGCTGTCCAATCGTATGATCTCCTTCCAAATGTTTCTCTCGAACGCATCTACAATGAAGTGTTAAGTCCCCAATAAATGTTGTTGGACCAATGTAATGTTCCCCAACAAGAGTACCTCCAACCATTCGGTTCGGTATGTTATTTGCATTTGGAGTCCAATGAATTTCATAAGTATGAACCTCGCTGTCGTCCATATATCTACCTATGTGGCGCTAATGTCATTAACCCGCTGGTTACACCCCATGTCAACCACTTTGCTGATGTTGTTCTCAATCCTGAGAACGGTTAAGTCCGTGTCTCTTCTAAACTTACCTTTACATACCTTAGTTTTAAATCTCCTCCCGATTATGAACAACCCCCACCACCTGCACCTCTCCTGAAGTACCCTTTTCTGTTCAAGGCTCACCCAGTGATGCGTTGCAGAGGGGGATTGCTGTGTCACCCGACACTGAACACGAGAGGGGGACTACCTCTACTCCAGCACCAGCTCCAGCTTCAGTTCCTGTACCCGCTCCAGCTGCTCCAGTCGCAACACCTACGACATCTGAGTTAGCACCAAATGCTTTGCCTATCTTGCAAACATTTCGTGAGCTCTTTTCTCAAGATGACCTTCGTCTCACTCGAGGCCCTAATCAACCTCAACCTCGCCGTAAAACCAATCTTCAAGCTGTACAAGCTCGCATTGCCTCGCCGACGATCGCTGCTTATAAACACGCTGATGGTACGGTCGCCGATTTTATATATGATCTGTCCGAGCACTATATCACTTTCTTCGACCCCACCCTGCACTCCCTACATGCTGCTAATGGCATCCACAGGATGGCTATGCCACCAGAGGGGGAATTCACACCAATTCTTCATCATCACGTTCACCAGGCGCTATCGCAATCTTCTTCACGCTCATCTTCTGGTGTGTGTCAAGGCAGTCACATCCATCCATCGGCTGCCACGCCAGTTCACCTTCTTGATGACCCCAGCCTCTCGGATTTTCACCTACCTCGTGCTCTTGTTCATTTAATTACTGAAGACGCCAATGCATTTCAAGTTCCTCCCGCTCAATACGCGTACGCTCTGCTAACGCCCCATGCCATACTGGCACACAATGAAGCCTCCTATGGAGCTTCAGAGCCCCACCTCTGCGACATCGAGGACTACATCACCGTGCAGGCTCACTATATTGAGTCTCACCTCCACGCTGATCCTCTACTTGTAGTTCAACTTGTCGAAATTCCCGACCATACTCCCGCTCAATCAAATGCTGATTCTTATGAGATCACCTTTTTAACCCAAGATCAAGATCCTAGCACCGTTGGCCCTGATGAATACAAGATCCAATCTAAAGACATCAAGATCGATGAGTATGAGCTGACCTGCCTAAAAGGTCTTTCAGACGCTGATCGCAAGGCCTACATCTCCGCGATTTCCAATGAGATCTTCGACATTGTTAAGTTCGGTTGCTTCAAGTTATTGCTGCCGATGGCCAACTCCAAGCCCATTGATACCCGGCTGGTGTTACGTATAAAGACCAACGCCGCCGGTGAGTATCTCAAGCACAAGGCAAGATTGGTTATAAGGGGGTTTCTCGCTTCCCTCGGTACCGACTTCTTCGACACGTTTAGCCCGATGGCGCAGCTTACCGGCATCCGTTGTGTCCTAGCTCTAGCTGCGCATCTTCGGCCTCCCGTCTATCGCATAGACGTGCCCAACGCGTTCGTCCAAGCCCCTATCGACTCTCACGTATATGTCAAGTTACCGCAAGGCATTTATTTAATGGATCCTGAAGATGCTAAATACCAAGGACGTCGTCTTCCCAAGCTGCTCAAGTCGCTTTATGGACTACGACAGAGTCCTGCGCTCTGGAATCAAACAATTAATGGGTTCTTTGACGCACTAGGCTATCATCGTTTTCGGACGGACACATGTATTTATGCGAAAGTTCGAGACAACGCTTCTTTCTTGTTACGCACTCTATCCGTGGATGATGTTGTTGTCATTTGCACTTCAGAAGTCCTCCGTCTTGAGTTTCAACAGGCTATGAAAAAGGAGTATTCCGTCGAAGAGTTCGAAGAAGTTTACACGCTCTTGGGTATGCGAATAACGCGCATTGTCGATGGTTCTATTTCACTGGATTGTCAAGCTAAACTTGATGCCATCTTTGAGGAGCACTCTATCTTGTTAAAATTACGACCATCTTCGACCCCCCTGTGTCCTTCAACTGTTTGAAAAACTGGAGAGCCGTCCACTGAGACGGACGAGTTCATCCTCCATACTTTCTCGACACTTCTCGGGAAATTTAACGTTCGTACAACTAGCCTGTAGACCAGATCTTTCTCAAAGTCTACGTCGTTGTTCCCGTGGAATGCACGGTCCTTCCTACCTGCATGTCCAGATACTAGGAGTGTTTCGCTATCTCCGTAAACCAGAGAATCGCAATCTTCGCCTATGGTATTAGTCGCAGTCCTCCGCACTAATGGAGCACTTACGTACTATTGTTGGACATCGCTCAGATATGGCAACCATGCTAGATTTCACCGATGAACAAGTGGATTCCGGTAATTTTGATCCACTGGTTGCATTTGTGGATGCTGATAATGCGCCAATATGGCAAAGGTACATGGCACGATAACATCCGATCCTTTCTTGGTATCGATGTACACTACAATGTCTCCGCTGGTCACCTCACTATGAATGTAGCCGCGAAGATAAACAAGATGCTCGCCGAGCATAAAATCAACCTCCGTACTACGGATGTCCCCTACTCGGACATTCTCACTCAGAAACCTCCTGCTAAGCTTCTTTCCGACTTGGCTCCTACCTTAGAAAATTTACGCAAGCATTTTCCCCATTACGGTGGCACTAGTATTTACTTGTCTGTCACTTGTCGTCCAGACATCACCACACTGTGCAACAAATGCTGCCAACGCATGCACAACCCTGAGCAGACCCATCTTCTACATTTGTATGTTTTACTTCGCTATTTGAAGGGTACTCCGAATGATTCTCTCGACTATCATCCGACAGCCCCTCTATTACGCCCTTTATTCAGCATCTGATCGGCACCTATCCCGAACTGCATCATCTTCGTTCGCCCATGATTTGTTTTACTGATGCCAGTTTCGCTGACTGTTCTGACCCTCGCTTAAGATCTCATTCTTATGAACATGACCGCAAAAGTACAACTGGTTACACCATTTTCCTATTTGGTTCCCTTATAACTTGGAAGTCTAAGCTACAACCCATAACAGCCACGTCCACTCATGAAAGTGAACTAATTGCTCTCAATACTTGTGCTGATGACGTGGTTTGGTTACGTAAACTGCTGACGGAAATGGCTTTCGCTATAAATCCCCGATACTATCTTCGCCAACCTCCAGGAAAAGATTCGTTACTAGATTATGATGCCCATGACAATCCTCTACCATCGGACATGTCATTCATTCGTCTAGTGCACAATCTTCGCACTCTCATGAACGTCTGGGATGCATAAAGCATCTTCCACATGTTGAAGGGGTCCAGAGAGTTGACTCATAATGTATACGACACTCTGGAGCTCTTCGCACCTTTTCTCACACGCCATCCTCATGAGGGTTTTCTCTCCGAATTAGTGAGGCTTTCCCTCATGCTTACCCCGCTTCCGCATTGTTTCCTTACTACTAATCGACAGATGTTTGTCTGTCTGTTTGTTTGTTTGTCTTTAAATGTCGACTGCTAAGAGGGGGGTTGGTGTGGGGAGCATGAAGGATGTGGGTGGGTTTGTGGGGTATGAGGGATGTTTGTTTGTCTTTAAATGTCGACTGCTAAGAGGGGTGTGTGTGTGCATGTTTGTTTGTCTTGGGGTATGAGGTTTGTTTGTTTGTCTTTAAATGAATCCTGAGCCTTGCGAGGGCATCCGCCCTCCCGGCGTAGGTTGGCACCTATTCGCCTCCCGGGCGGGCCGGTTGGCAGCCGGAACGTTCGCAGTGGGACGGGGTATGGCCGGGGGGCGAAGACGGAAGGTTATCGGCGAGTTGGTTGTCAGTCACATCACGGTCTCCTCGTCGCATTGCGACAAGCTTGATGGTCACTCTCCGCCGACCGACCTTTCGGCGCTCCTCGTCTACAGGCCCGTGATTCCGGACTGGCTCCTGTCGGTCCGGCCTGGCTCCCATGCTCGGGAGAGGTCTGAAGTTAGTTAGTTAGTTAGTTAAATGTCGACTGCTAAGAGGGTTGTTTGTTCGTCTTTAAATGTCGACTGCTAACAGTGCGCGTGTAGACGCCGGGAGGGGGCTTATCGGTATCGCGCAGCACGTGTGGGGTAGGGTGGAGTCGTCGACTCAGAAGAGCATATCCTCGGGGTTGCCGATCGACAGAGAGCCACGTAGAGCTGGACGTGACAGAAGACGGGCTTGGGCAAGAGGACGCCGACCTCGCGGGGCGTCTGGCCCTGGCTCTTGTTGATCGTTTGGCGTCGGCGGGCCTTAAGGGATGCAGGTTGGAGGAGCCTCGGTGACACGACACGATCGATCATGTATCTGGTACCGTTGCAGTGGCCGTGCGACGGGTCGAGGTTGCGAAGACATTAAGCTCGCGATCAAAGTCAGCATGCCGTTCGTTGTCAGGGAGTCCTTACTACTAATCGACAGATGTTTGTCTGTCTGTTTGTTTGTTTGACTCGACTGTAAAGAGCGAGACGTCGTCTTCCGACCCAACCTAGTCGGCCGAAAAGAACTCCGACGCCTCGTCTCCGCGAAAAAAAGGCCGCGGTCATGCGCGCGTTGTCAGCATCGACAACATCGTTTCGACGGGGCGTGAGAATGGCGCGCTGAAAGAGCCGCCGCGGGTCGTGGAAATGGTCTGCGAGGTTGCCGTAGACGGCTTGGAGGATCACTGTCTGGCTCGCGAGCCTACCTGATCCTTACCCTGAAGGGGGGACAAACGAACCCCACCCAAGCCGCCCGATCCCAGGACGTCACCCTTCGTCGCACATACGTCCGGCGGCAGCACGCGTACGACCTACGGGCGGGGCCCGTCCTCTCTTCGCCTACCCCACGACTCGGCGATGACCCCGACTAGGTCCCGCGTACTTATCTCCGCCCGTCAGGCACATCCCTCCTAGGCGAACTTACTGGGACCAAGTGAGCTTACTGGGGTTTTTAGAGTAAACTCAAAGGTTAACGGCGCGTGCGGAGCTCAAAGAGGGCGATGGGAAAGAAGAATAGAGAGTAGCCGAAGTGCTGTTACTTAATTCAAAGTTTTGAGTAAATGCACAACTCTGCGACTATGGCTGGGTCCGGATAGTGCCCTGTGGGAGAGAGAGAGTGAGCCCGGGGTCACCGTCTTCGTTCGCTTTACCCCTCTCTAGCACCTGTTCCCCCGCTTCTCGGAAACCACTCGACTTCTGCTTTTTTGTAAGCGCTACATGAATCGTCCATGTCCGAGTTTTGATAATCGGACGCGGTGGTCAGAGCCTAGGACTCCTCGGCCGGTGGCGGGCCAAGCTTGAGGCGGCCGCGCAGCGCGCCAAAACGTTGAGCCTTCACCGTGAGCTTGCTGCGGCCTTGAAGTCGATCCGGGCGAGGTACGCGCACAGTTCTATGGTGGTTTAGGAGTAAACTCAAAGGTTATCGAGCGTGCGTTGATCAAAGCAGCTTAGATTGGTGAGGAGGTCGAGCTGGAAGGAGAGTGGGGTGAGTGGGTGTAAGCGCGAGTGGGTGTAAGCCGATTGTAGGGGGGACGGCAAGGCGTTAGCCTAACCGTCCGGGCGCCGCCAGTGACCCGGCGGCCGAGAGACGTAGGGGCCGTTGGCGTTTCTGTAAGCGTCTTGGCGCTCCCTGAAGTGCGCCTGTGCGTAATGCCGTTGCCGGAGGTGGGCGGTGGCTGCACCGCCTTCGACATACTGGAGGCCTGCTAGAAGGAGACGGGCACGCTCACGGTGCACCGTGATGGAGAGACGCCGGTAGAGGCGCGTTGTCTGAGCCGCCGTGGCTGCCGCGAGGGAAGGAGCACCCTCCTTGAGGCCAGTGTTGATGCCAATTTGACGGGCAACACGGTGGAGAAGACCATGTAGATTGTCACTACCCTCCGCGAAATTACCAACTACAAACCCCAGCACGGGCCCGAACTCCGCAAGGCG
Organism: Chrysophaeum taylorii; assembly: GCA_029834535.1. Taxonomy (NCBI): domain Eukaryota; class Pelagophyceae; order Pelagomonadales; family Pelagomonadaceae; genus Chrysophaeum; species Chrysophaeum taylorii. The sequence continues at coordinate 159,512 of JAQMWT010000093.1, forward strand.
GTCCCGGACGGACCCCGCGAGGCTGCCGGGTCGACCCCGCAGAATTTTCTGTCGGCGTACGCGTGCGCGACGTATTCGTTGGATGTCGTTGGCCCGCTTGTCGACCGGGCTCGGGGTGCCATCGCGGCGGCGATCGACGTTAGTGGTCCGATACCGCGACGGACAGAATACGATCGTCTTGACCTCGCCGAGGCGGAGACCGCCCGGAGTAGGCGTTCCTGGTGGCTCCGCGATTAAAATGACAGGAACGAGCCTCGACGTAGACGTGGACTCGAAAGAACGGAAAGCACGCCGGGCGAGGGGTGGGACGCAATTCCGAAACAAGCCCGAGGGCTCGACCGTGTGCCGGACGCCCCCTTCGTGCATGACGCCACTCAACACGTAAAAGCACCGAGTCGTGCATGCAGGACCGAGCTCCGTTGCGGTTGACCAAGCGATTGTCCGTGAGCAAGATGTTGCCGTACGGGTTGAGAGCCCCCTGGGTGTCGCCAAGAATGCCACGCCCGGACCGCGGTACGCAGGCCGGCGACGGCAGCCCGAAGTAGTCGGCAACGACTTCCGGGAAGTCGCTGTTCGAGAATGCCAGATATCGCGAGGGCCATGAAGCCACCCAGGCGGTGGAGAGCTTGTCGGCGCACAGGAAGGACATCTTGCGGACGTCATTGGTTAGCTTGCGAAGCAAGTCGTAGGTGTGTTGCTTCTGCTCTTCCAGCGCGCGGACGCTCTCGTCCTTCTTCTGCTGCGCCTCGCGTGCCTTGGTGGCGTCGTCCTTGAGCCCTCTGCACTAGCGAGGCGCCGCTCGAAATTCTTGATGACGCCCTGGACGCGCGCGAGCCTGACAGAAACCTTGTCGACGTACACGTGCTCGTCAACCTCGCCTCTCTCAAAGGCGGCGATGACGTCGGTGAATTGTTTCACGACGAAGGCCTTGATGGCGCCGAGCGTCGGTCGGAAGCTTGGCATGCGCGCGCGTTCCTGATGTTGGAGGATCTCGGGCTTGCTGTGTTTGCGGTTGATGCCGAGGATACAGTCTAGCTTCTTGCGGGTCTACCAGCGAGGCCGGACGCTGAAACTCAGCCGCTTGATATTCCACGGCGTTATCCGCGAGTTGGTCTCCATGAGCCTTGCGAAATGCGAATTTAAGCGTTCGACGAATGCGTCGTATATCCATATGGACAATTGACAGAAGCGATGACACGAGGTCCTTCCTCTTCTCCTGCTTGTACAGCTGATGCGACGTGTACACGAGGAGCCAAGGCACGACATTGGCGTTGTTGGCCTGATTTTCGTTAGTCTAGTATGTCAGCATCGAGATCATGATCAACAGGTGTTCATGGACTACCAACGAGTCACCGAGCACCCACTTCTCAAACAGCTCGATCATCATCGGAAGCTGCTCGAAATGAAAGTGCTAAAGTGCCATGAAGGTCGGTTGAATCGAGGCAAACCAATTGACGGCGATGGCAGGGTTGCTTGGTCCTCCCACGGTCCTGGTGTGTAGGGCCATGACGTGCCCATCGACCACGTCATGCACATCCTTGTCGGCTTCGTTGAGAGAGACGCTAATGTGGAAGAGCCAACCGAAGCTGAGAGCCAGTTGTTCGGCCTTTGGCAGGCCGCCGAGCTCCGGCAGTTTGGTCTCGTTGATCCACGCAAGCATCTGCGGGTCGCTGCTGCCTGGAATGTCATCTTCTGCCGTCGAGATCTCGAATGTCGAGGTCTCGGGCGTCGCGGGCTTGGTCGCGGGCGTATCAATCTCCATCCTGCCCTCCAAGTCGTCGTCGGTGGCCTCGTCGGTGGACGGCCGCGAGACGACAGCCTCAACGATGAGGATCTACTCGTCGCTCACGGTCACGTCCTCGGCGGTGGCGATCTCTCGTCTCGAGCATCTGCGTCTTCCTCAGCCTCGCGCGCTGGCTCCTCGAACGGGTCGTGGTCCCGCATGGCCTGGTTGAGCTCCTCGTGGAAGACGGCCAAAAGCATGGAGCAATTCTTGATTCCGTCGAAGTGAAACTTGGCTTCCTTCATTCAAATGAGGAAGATCTCGCCGTCGTAGAGCGTGAAGCGGTCTTGGCGGCCAATGTCGGCAGCTGTCATGATCTCGGCGAAGGACGGTAAAACCATGTCGTGATGGACGTCGACTTGCGAAGACCTGGCGCCGGAGGTCGACGCCATAGGCTTGAGTTCTTCGAGTACGGGGGCGCCGAGTGCGGACAGAGTGGCCTCAGGATAAAAAGCTCGGCTGGGAACACGGACTTGGTCGGGCGCCATGCGAGAATGTCGTTACGCGCGCGCCAAAACGCCTCGTAGAGCCGTTTGACACACAGGCCCCTGGGGAAGGCCGAGGGTCGGTGCGGAGATGATATTCTGGGTTTGTCGGCTACCTCACAATGAATACGAGGTTTGGCACGGTGTACGCCGACTGGGTGAACTAGCGGGCGAACATGAGCAGGACAGCCAAAGCTAGAAAGACGCAGATATCCGAGATGAAGAGGAGGGTCTTCACTCTGAACACGCGCGAGCACGGCCTTGATTGTGGCTCCGAAGTTGGCCTCGTAGTCGCCACAGACCTTGGCGACGACCTTCCGTTGCCACTTGGGGTGAATCGCTAAGTTCAACTTCGGTATCATGTCCATGCTCGCCTTGGTCATCTTGCCGATCCAACCAAAGCTGAGGCTCATCAACAAGAAGAGGGCAGTATTGGCCGTGGCCCCAGACACAGCGTTGACGATGAGAGAAGCAAAAGCGAGCAGGCGAGCCTGCACCCTGCATCGACGTCGTTCGACCCAGAACGCAAGCTCGGACGGTCCTCCGCCATGCGGCGCTTAGCTCGACAATGGCGGCTTGGCGTATTGCGTCCCGTCCTCGCGTCCGTGAAATAAGGCTTGCCAGGTTGGGCTTTTGCGTGATAGCTTCGCCAATCGTCGAGGCTGGCCTTCGCCGCAAATGCAGTTTTGTTCACGTACGAGTCAGAGAATAGTATCGCCTGAAGCACCTGGCTCATGAATGATTTTTTCTCGCCCTCGCGCCCAAAAGGATATATTTTGTGCCTCGAGGTCGTCAAGGCCAATGTCGTCTCGAACGTGTCCGGTGGAATCGCATACTGCAGCCGTGGCTCGCTCGTGGGTCATACTGGCACGTTATACAAACGCGCTGACCTCCAGCTTGAGTCGAGTCAGCAAGCTCTTCTCGGCGTCCGGCGGAGGGACGAGAAAGAACAAGGCAGGTTGCTCGTCTTCTGGCCTGAGTAAAGTTGCAAACGGGCCCAGCACTGACTTTCGATTGGCGAGCGGTATCTTTCGCGCGATCGTCCTCAGCCCTACCGCAAGCTGCGCAATTTTTTCGGGGCTCAGTTGCTCAGTGGCTTCGGCGCGTAGTTCCATTCGTAGTACAGCCAGCTCCGACTCGGCTGCCGCGAGCTCGGCCTCTCGCTGGCCAATATCCTTGCCCTTTGCTGCCAACGCAGCCTCGAGACCAGAGGTTTTCTTCTGGTAGTTCCGTGCCTCTTTATATTTCTCGTCGCGAAGCCGTTCCAAGGCACCCGTCAGTTCTTTCGCAATGGCACGGAAGTTCGATACTTCAGCGTCGCCAGCATCTTGACAATCTTGACTGGGCTCTAGGGCTGGCGCCACCACTAACGTCGTTGTCGATGCTGGTGCCGCAGGAGGTTGTGGATGCAGTTCCACGGTCTCTTCGGCCTCTTGCTGCCGTTGCTTTGGGGATTTCTTCACCGGGGTGAAACGAACCCGGTCTTCGGCTTGTTCGTCTCGCATCGCTTCTTTGATTTTGGTGGCGCACGCTCGGTCGTTGTCTCGCCGGCCTAGGTTTTGGTGTCGCTAGCGGTTGGAAACGAAATAGAGTTAACGTCGATAGGGTCGGATAAGGAACTCGGGGGTCCCGCGCCGGGGCCGAAAATCCCCAAGGATTGGCGGGCTTTTTTGTCCGTCGCCAAGTTGACCCAAAATGGTGCCGATTTTATCTTGGAACGAAGTCCGTAGCTGCCGATTTGGCGAATCTACTTGGGAGTGAGGTATTTTGGCGCCTCGGTGGAGGCGGGGGCCTAGGTGGCTCTACTCTGCACGACGCCATCGGCTCCAAATACAACAACCGGCGCATCGGGAATGTCCGTAGGCTCAATGAGGGTCGTGTGGGCGTTTAGACGGCGCCTTTTGTTCGCTGGGGCCAGTTCTAGTGTCCTCGTCTTTCCGGGCGTCCTCGGGAGACCGGCGTCGGGGCCCGCGAACGCAGCTATGCGTAGTCGTCGTCGTCGACGTCCATCGCGTCCTCCTCCTCCTCGTCGTCGTCGTCGTCGTATTCGTTGTCCTCGGACACGAAGCGCCAGGAAGCCGGCTTGGAGCCGTTGAAGAAGGTGGGGCGGTTCGCGAGGAGCCACCCGCTGAAACCGTCGTCATAGGAAACGAAGATCCAACCCAGCCCGAGTTTCTTGCGACCGTCCTTGGAGTTCTCGTCGGATACCGCCTCGATGGTGCCGGGCATCCAGTAGCAGCCCGGGTGCCCCGACAACTCCCAGAGAACCTCGACGCGTGACCCGACCAACGCAACGTCAATCGTCGGTAGCTTCGAGCGGCCACTCGTTGTCCGCGTCCGCTTCCTCGGATGGCGAAAGGCGCGGCACTCCTCAACCTTGGCCTTGAGCTCGTCAACGCTCAAGTGCCGCCTCGCGTCGAGTTCGAGACGCTGGGCCGTCGCGGTCCCGAGCACTGGCAGCTGACGTCGGCGCTCGCCCGGGACTACCGCCTCGGCGACCAACTCGCGGGAGTTGGTCTTGATCTGCTCGTAGACGTACTCGAGGTGCGCGGTGAGGAATTCGATGTTGGCCTTGGAACCGGCCGAGCCGATCGTCGGGTCCTTGCCCGAGGTGTAGGACTTGGGTTTGAGGTCGCCCATGCCCATGCCGACGACGTACCTGTGGATGTTCTCCTTGAGGACCTTCGACCGCGCAGCGTCGCTCGAGATCTGCTTAAGTGCCGCATCAAGTCGCTTCTTGACCGTCGAGAGCAGGGTCCTCCCGACGAGGGCCTGCTCGTCGACGACAGGCTTGACTTTCATGGCCTCCTGGGCCTTGGCGTAGTCGTTCACCTGGCGCTCGAGGGCCTTCTCGACGAACGCGGCGGCGCGACGGCGATGGTGCTCCTTCGCCGCCTCCGCGCGCGCGGCAGCCTGCTCCTTGTGGTTCTGCCGACCACGACGAGCCGCCTCCATCAACACTCCTCGAAAGTCGTCGCCGAGCGTGGCGAGATGTCCTCCACCAACTCGATCGCGCATTCGAGCCTTCGTCGTCGTTCGACCAGCGACCTCGTCGGCGACGCGTCGCCGGCGCTTGGTCGTAAAACTCGTGGCGGCCCGGTCGAACATGTGGTCCCGTTGGCACGCGACGACCCGACGCAGTTCACGACGCTCATGTTGACGTAGGAGGCGTTGTAATACTTCAATACGCCAAACTCGCCTTCGACCTCGTTCGAGTTCCGCCGCGCGCCGTCGAAGGCCCTCCGGAGCTCCGACGTCTGGTTGACCGCCGCGAGGTCGCCGTCGCTGACGTAGCGCATAGACTGCCCCCCCTCGAACGTGCGGCGCATGCCGCGGCCCCAGGCCCGGAGCGCGTCGAGCATGGTCTTGGCCTCTGGATCATTGGTGTCAGTCGGAGCGTAGAGCCGCGCCCGAACGGCCGCGACGTCGCGGATCGTGGACTGGCCGTCGACGGACAGCTTCGCCGACCCGGCCCGCGTCTCGAGGAACTGGGCGTAGGTGGCGATCTCAGTGTCGAAGGCCTCGTAACCGGCGGTCGCAACGAGTTGTGGATTATCCTGGCAGACTTGGAAGAAGGCATGCACTCGCTCGAGAACGCCCGCCATGTCGAGAACCGACCAACCCTCGAGGGCGTCCGATGCGGCGAAAAATCGGAAAGGCACCGTGAGCTTGTCGTCGATGATCGCTCGGGCTCGAATGGCTCCGGCGACCTCCTGCGAGGACAAGGTCGAGAAGAGGTTGTACCTGAGGATGTTCTGCGGCGCGTAGCTCGCGTTCTCGAGGAACTCGACGAGAAACGGGAGGTTGTGGAAGATGACCCAGGCCGCGTTGGTGCACGCGTCCTGCCGCGTCCCCTTGTCCGTGCGGCCGAGCGTGAGGTAGAGCTCCGACGGGTGCTTCTCCTCGAGGAATGCCCGGAGAGGGGTCCCGAAGCCCTTCCCGTAGCGATCCATGCCCTCGCCGATACACTTGGACAAGGCATGAATGACCTTGTTCAACTCGCCGGTGAGGCGCAGGTGCTTCGCCTCCGAGCTCTCGATGCTATCCTTCAGCAGCGTGTCGAGCATCTTGGCCTCCTCGGCGGCTCCGCCGTCGAGCCATGTGTTGCCTGCTCAACAAATTGCTGGTGGGACGGCACGACGTACCGAGATGTCGCTGGCAGTTCCTGTGAAAGACACGAGTCTTCGCGTCGCGCTCGTCTTGCGTCATCAAATTCCACAGCTCTTCCCCGATCTCCTTCTGCACCGCCGCGAGGACATGCTCCTGGAGCTCGCGGACCGATGCGATGGCGGCGGAGGCGTTGTCGGTAACGATGGCCCGGCCGGCGAGATTCTGCACGCCGGCGCTGCCGGCGGCCGGGAGCGCCTCCGCAGCAGCGTCGGCTCCGTAGAGCTCCTGGTAAACTTGATTAACGAGCTGGAGCGCTCGATTCAGGTCACCAAACCGATCGTTGATCGCCTTGGCCTCGCCAGGCGCGCTCTGGTCGGAGATCTCGCTTGCGCCCAGCGTCCAGTTCTCCGTCACGCCGCCGCGTGTGACGCGAAGTTGGGTAGTCGCGATCTCCTTGCCGTCGAGCGGCGACGCGTCCGTCGCCGCGTCGACGACGTCACCGTATCCCACGGCGAGGGCGACGGCGGCCTCGTGAAGGACACCCATCTCGGAGCGTAGGTCGCGAATGAAGCGTGCGGACGGGAGCTCCATGTCGCGCACTCGCTCCGGGCCAACGACTGCCTCGACGACCGAGACCAGGACCTCGGGGATTTCCGCAGGCGCAACCCGCGAGGCGAGCAGTTTCATACACAGCACCCTGAGCTTCGAGTCCCACGGAGTGCCCTTGCCGGATCCCTTGCCGGACGGCTTCCGCGGTACCCACACTTCGGCGTTCTGCTTCTCGAGGACCGCGACCCGCTCCCGCAGCCGCTCGATCTCCTCCTCCCGGGCCTGGACGCGTTCCTCGGCAGCCGCGAGCTTTATCTCCATTTGCTTCGCTTCCTGGTTGAGGGCGGCGTAATTGTTCTTGAGTTGTCGCATGGACCGAGGGTCCGATTTCTTCAGTCGGTTCCTCTCCCGAAAATCGGCCGCCGCGCGCAGCTGTCTCGCCGCCTCGTTCGACTGGGCCTTGGTCGCGTTGAGCTCGTCCGATGGCTCGCTGCGCCTCGCGGCATCGCGGTCGCGCTGCTTCTCCTCGGAGGCCTGGTGGCGTTCGATGAGGACCTGGTGCCGTACCTCCCGACGTGCGGCATCCGGACCCGCCCTCGTACTTCCACATGGCCTCGAGACGCGCCGCGTCTGCCTCTGGCGGACGCCATTTCCGCGGCGAAGGCGTCGGCGTGGGCTTCTTTCGTCTCGCGTTCGGCGGTGACAGAGCGAGAGTGCTGAGCCGTCTTGGCCGCCGTGAGCTTGTCGACCGTGCTCGGAGTTTCGACACCTCTTCTCGAGCTCCGAGATCCGCACATTCGAGTCCGACGACGACGGACAGTGTGGAGATAACCGATGACCCACTCGATCCAAGCGTCGGACGCGCTGGCCGTCCGGGTGGTAGTCGCCGCGTCGGGGGGTGTGTCGTTCTCCTTGTGGGCTTGGCCTTGACGGTGGAGAACGGGACGCGGATCTCTCTGCTGAATCGTTTTCACGTAGTATGACTCGACCCGACACCAGTGTTGTTGTAGATTAGGCCCAGGACAACGCCGTTGAGCCCTGGATGTGTGCCCGCCGAGAAAGTCGTTGCTCGCTGAGGACATGTCCCCGGTTCAGGAGGTGGTCTGAGAGTCCCTAGT